>VYXD01006812.1:423618-456118 GCA_013397195.1 Hylia prasina
CTTTTTTTTTTTTTTTTTTGGCTTGGCTACAGCTCTAATTTCCTGAATTTAATATTAGAGTAGTGGGAGTGAGCTCCTGCCTTTCCCACCCTGTCTATTCAGTCACTTCAGCAAACTGCATCTTAAAAGTAGCTATGTGGTCTGTGCCTGCAATGCTGGACTGGAACTGGTGACTTATGAGGTCCTTCTCTGCCTTAGGGATTTGGAGGTTGCCCAGAAAACACTTGCAGGAATTTTTTGAAACTTCTGAATATAATGTATTTTTCCCTCGTTGGCTTTTTGGAAATTATGAAAGCACGTTTGCTGAACTTTCCCACGTAAGCTGTGCCCCACATGGACATCTGTAACAGGAAACCTCAGTGAGAACAATTAGAGCTTGCTGAAGTTGTGAGCAACTGTACTGTGGCCTTGAAATGGCAAGTGCCAGATATCCTGAACTAGAGCTCTGTCACCATCATTGCCATAAGTAACAAATTTTAATTTAACAGACGGATAAAAATTATCCTATTGAGTCTTTGGTCCTGGAAATCCAGTTACGACTGTTCTGGGTGACTGACAGTGAAAACACTTGTGTGTATGCCATGTTATTTTTCTGAGAGAATGGTTGGAGCTAAAAATGTATTTTTAAAGAAGAGAAATAATCAGTTTTGGTTTCTGTGCTAGGGCTTGTAACTGAAACAGTATGTGGAGTTTTAGCAGTCAGGTTTCTGACTGAATCAAGTGCCTAATGTTTGGGCTCAGGATATGCTGTTGGGAACAAGAAATTATTTGAAGTATAAGCATCTGTTATAGTCATGATCTTAATGCGCTGAAACAGACCTAATGGCTGAATTGCTGTGTGCCCTCTGATACTAAAAGAAAGATGTGCTTTTAACCAAGGTTTTAGTGAAAGCAGATGAGGCTATGGAGGCACAATGGGAATGATTATGAAAAACACAGAGACCCCTATTTATTGTGGTAACAAAGCTGTATGTAAATTTTGCTTTTCATTAAGGCAGAATTAGTTTAACCCCAGTTGTACAAAGGTTACTGTTTTCTATTATTTAGACAAACAGCTTCCTACTGTAAATTGTGTTGTGATTTATATGAATTTGCCCAGTCACAGAGTTTTCTGTGCAGCAAATATATTTTCCACTCAATCATAATAAGAACTTTCAAAGTAGTTGTGAATACATTTCTATAATTATACTTAGATTTTGATGAAGTCTATTATTGCAGGAATTCACTTCAAATAATCAGTCATTCAAACAAGGAAAATAACTTCTCTGCTTGGATTTTAAACCTTTAATAGTAACCAAAAAAGCAGCTGATAGGACTTGAATTCCAGGCACATAGTGCAGAGTTCACCTGCTGGTGGGTAATGAGTGCAGTTTGTAATGACTGCACATGAAATTGCAGCCCTTGTGTTTGTGTTTACAGACAACACACTCAGTCCCATTCTCCTGTTTGCCCCAGCCCAGTAACACTGAGCACTGGGTGTTTTGGAATGCAGGTATCAGAGTCAGTAGCAAGTTCATATCAGATATACGTGCATGGGAAATCTACTATTATTTTGAATTAGTGACTACTGCTCTTAAATAAATTGGGCAGTTGTGTGTGGATAAATTGCTTTTATTTAGATGTCTTTATTATATCTATCTATCTATCTTTGACTTGTGCTTAGGTTTCTTTTGGATGAATTTAAACTGTAAAATATCCAGTGGTGTTAGTAAAGAAGACAGAAGTGATCTTCTCACTCTTGTCTAATGACAGGACAAAAAGAAATGGATTTGAGTGTGGTAAAGCATTGGAACAGTTTGTCTGGGCAGGTTGTGGATTCTCTGTCCTTGGGATTACTCAGAACCAAACTGGACATGGATCTGAGCAACCTGCTCCAGTGACCCTGCTCTGAGCACTGTGGACTAAATTAACTCCAGAGGTGTCTTCCAACCTCAGCTGTTCTGTGACTGTGAAATTCAGAAAGTTGCCTATTTATCTACCTAAATCACTGAAAAAGGTGTTACATCCAGTATCATGTTGCTGCCTGTTGTGACACCAATAAGAGGTTCACTTCAACTGCTTCCTTAGCTCATTCCCATAAGGATGCTGCACCTACACTAAATCAATGAATTTAAAGAATATTCTTCTTTCCCAGTTAAACTCTCCCCACAGTATTGCTTATTTGCAGGCAGTTTAGTGCAGTCATCATCAAGCTTGTCCAAGCTCTACAATCTTTCTAAAAGAATTTCCATTTCTGTTGGGGGCAACTGTCAGTGAACCAGCAATGAGCCACATCTTCTGGGAGAGCAGGATAAACACATCTAAGAAACTAAACTGCACTAAAGAGAGGGGCAGATTTCAGAAAGCAAGGATGTTTTCATGATTGAATATGTATTGTGTTAATCTGAGCCTTGGAAAAATCTTTTCTCATGTTTCAATTTAGTCACAATGAATTGTGGTATCTGCTGTGAAAACTGTTGCTATTGGATTTAAAATACCCGTCTATTTTAGATATCTGGGGTTAGCTAAAGGCTAAATTCACAGATACTCTCTGTGACCATGGTCAAGTCAGTTTTCCCATGATAAAATTATGGTGGTATTTACTTAAGTTCTCTGAATGTTGTTAAGAACAGTTCAAAGTTGCTTAATGAACCTCAGGTCCTGCATTTATCTTCAGTGTTATAGAACGTTCATAAATAGGCCAACAAGTCCCTGCTTGTATCCAAGAGAACTTAGGATGTGGAAAACTAGATAATTGTGATATATTTCTTCCCTGGGATGCTTCTTTTTGTTTGAGATCTTATTGAACTTTCTGAGTTGGTTCTTTTTGAAAGGTTGAACTTATGTCAGGACTGGCCATCTGATGAAACCTCCACATACCATGCTCATGCTTTTCACATTTAAAGAAGAGTGCTCATCTTTGTTATGTTTCTTAAATCTGGAAAAATAACTATTTTTTAGTTACGTATATTGCAAGAACATGTTGATTTGTCCTTTATTTTCTTGACACATTTACTATAGGATGTTGAATTTTAGAAAGTGAATTTCAATGGCATCACCAAATGTTCTTGTGCTGCTGCATGTGATTTCTTGGACTGGCATGGAGCCAGTTGTTTTGCTAAGTTGTAGATATTATTTTCAAAACAGCAAGATTTCTTTGTGGCATTTCAGAGTAATGGTGTAACTTAACACATTTGTGTTTATAATTTGACAAGCTTGGAAACATTAGAGTTATTAAATAAGAGAGGAGACATTTGGAGATGTTTTCATAATGTTTTCTGACAGCATTATAATGAAGCCAAATCTAAAAGTATCTTAGTAACATAGATTTTTATTGCAGTGAAGAGTCAAGAGAAAGAGTTATGACATTGTTATTATTGACTACAATGCATAATAAAGAAATAAATTAAGCTAAATTTTTCTGCTTTCTAAATCAAGCATATGTTATCATGACATGTTACTGAAACATGGAAAAAAGTGATGATGGAAATAATGCCAATAATCCTATTTTTCATTCCATTATGTGAGATAGCACTTAATTTTATTTAACTTTTCATGTTATTTACAGCAGGATATTTAATACCTTGAGACAGCGTTTTTTTGGGTTTTTTTTGTTTTTTTTTTTCATGAAGTACAGAGAACTGTGATGGCAAGAAAAAACCCAAACAAAAAAATGTTTGGTAGCACAACTCCATGAGGCAGAGGTCCAGCCAAACCTTGGCTATTAATCATCACCGTCCATTATTTACAGAGGATTCATTCATTGTTCCATAAAGGTATCTAGAGGGTCAATTAGAGACAACATACAGGATTTTTCAAAGACACAAGAGGGTCAATTAGGCCCTTCTTGTAATTTTCTGCTTTAACAGCAAATGCCAGCCTATCCTGCAACAGATACGGTGGAGGTTAGAATTAAATAGTGAGGATGGTTTTTTTAAAGCTGTTACTTTACAGCTGGTTTGAATTTGAGTCTTGTCAGTCCTTGATCAAAACAAAAGAAAAAAAAATTATCACTGAGTTGATGAGAAGCACAGATTTGGTTTTGAGTCAGAGTACTGGAAGTGCCCAGGAAATATCTGAGATAAAACAGTCAGTACTTATCACAGAAGTAAATAATTTTTCTGAAAGTACAAACTGATACAAATAATATTGCTAAATACTCCTGTTTAAAATTTAAAAGCATTTGAGGGAGAATACTGTTTGTAACCATTTTGGGATCAACTGGTCACTTAAAGCTCCAAATCAATAATAGATATGAGATCTTAATATAAACAACGGCAGTGGCATTCAGTCAGGCCTAGGAAGTTCTTTTAGAATAGAAAGGAATTAAAACAAATATGTATATTTTTATATATATATACACACACTTATGTTTAAATGCACAGACATATATACACCCCGAAACTCTTCCAAACTAGCAAGAGATGTTGATGAAATCACCTCCCTTAGCTGAGGACAGGACAGGTCTTCAGCAGATTTAAGGCTGCTGTGAACATGTGTACCATATGTACAATAGTTGTATTGAAGTTATTTTTCTTTCAGTTTCCCTTTCCGTGAGAAATGGTTGTTATTTGGAATTCTCTTCTATATAGGTCTGAAAATCTTGGGCTATTTTTTTTCCTCTAAACTTTCATTTAATTACATTGCCTCTGTTTTAAATGCTGCTTAAGTCTGTTTTAACCGAAAGCGGCCCCCATGACTATGGTGTGTTAGTCTTGGAAAGATTTTTATCTTTACAAATAGGGTTTTTGGAATGCCTGAGTATTTGATGGGCTCCTGTGAGAGTAAATCTCTGAGTGTGCTGCATCAGTTTGATCCTCATCGTCCTCTGAAACCCCCTATTCTCTGTAGGGTCTCAGCAGAGAGTTCTAACTAATGACTCAGGGCCAAATTCTGCCCTTCGATGCAGGCGTGTAATTCTCACTGATTCCAGAGGGACTTCTGTGAGCATATCAGAGAACACAATTTCGTTCTTAGTGTGTGAAATTATGGCACAAGTGGACAAAAGAATCTCATGCACATTCATCTTAGTGACCCCAAGCATGCAGGAACGTGATACCAATCCGCCTGCTTTTCTCTTTGCTGAGCTGGTGGTGGTTCTTGTAGATCACCTTAATTCTTCATCTGTCACTTGGGTCTACATTTTTTATATTGTTCTGTCTTCAGAAGTTTGCTATTACGGTGCTTCAGTGAAATTAGTGACATCGAAAGGAGTGTTTCTTTAAATAGCTTTAGAAACAGACACTAGTAAAAGCTGGTTTTTTCTTTCCCTGGGAAATGATGTTACATGAGCAGTCTTGTTCATATTCCATAGGGAATTAGTTTGCAAAGAGAGAAGACAAAGATAGATGTGTGAGTGCGTGTCTGGGAAGTGGCTTAATACATACAGATACACAGAGAGAGGAGAGGTGGGCTTGCATCACACTTTTTCTCTGTGACAATGTGATGGGAAGAGGCATTTTGCCCATATGTGAACAGAACAGGTCTCTCCTCTTTGCATCAGTCTGTCTCTTGTTCTGCTCTCAGATTTTACTTTCAGCATTGTCCCTTTCAGATTCTTTATGCAAGAAATCTGTTAATTCATTTTTTAACTTTTTTTTTTCCTGCTCTTAAAGTTTTAAGACCTTTTCCAGATTTTATACCAGGCCCTTTCACATTGAAGGTTGTGATTATTTTACTATTCTGTTTTCAGGAGCAGAGCTGATCTTGTTCTGTGGATGTAAAAATATGGGAGGTACCTCAGTGAGCTTTGATGGGTTTTACACACGTTGATTACTGAAATACAGTTTTGGATCTTAGGCACCAAATTTGCTTGTCATCCACTGTTTGTACTCAGGACCTGCATGTAAGAAAAATCTTCCACTTTTTGCATTTTTGTTGTGGGAATTTGTATCATGTCTGAAAACTGTGGACTGGAGGTGTTGTGTTTCTTGAACTGACTGCTTATTAGGCCTTTGCATATTTGTTTTTGATTCGGGATGACTCTGGCTGCTTCTCCCTTCTGTCTCAGTTCTTGGCAGATAGATTTATCTTCTTGGGCAGTGTTATGGAAGACTTAAAGTTCCCAAAACATGTGCTTAGGGACTTTGTTTGCTTCCCCACAACTCTAACCAATGGACCTTAGTATTTTTTTGTGCTTTGATTAATGCTGTTTTTCACCAAAATCAAACTGGTTTGGGTGTATCTGAGGAATCTCAGATATCTCCAGTGTTACACAAAATTGACTGGCATTAGTGTATGTCCTATGTTTAATTTAGTAACTTTAATTTCCTGGCATGCTGCCATTCAGGCTCTAGGTTTCAAGCATCTTAGTCAAACCCTTGAACCTCTGCTTCCATCTCAGATTTTAAGACATCTTGGTGCTGTAGCACAAAGCCTATCATTTGTATCTCCCACAATGGTTTTAGTATCCACTTTAGTTTTGGATTCTGCTCAAGACAGAGCAGAATTTATATTGCAGCTCATGCAACAGTCCTCATATAATGAATTGTGTTGTTTATAAAAATTCCTGTTTTCAAATTGTCTGGTAAGTCTTCAGAAAGCTCATCACTTACCCAGAGTTATTTCTGAAGCTATTTGTGGAATCACCATGATTGTCTGGGGAAATCTAATTTATAATTTTGAACATGTAATTTATACATCACTCTGCCAAAGCTTTCTTTAAAATCTGTTTTCAGATATGAATTGGAATGATTGGTGATATTAATTTTGCTTTTTTAACCTGAAACTGTAGTTGAACACATAATCCACAGTGATTTATTTTTACATAATATTCCATTTTCCTATTTGGGTAATATCTACAGGCAGATAGTCATTTTCTCAAGCTGGTTCATTAATTAGATTTATTGGATGGATGTCCTTTGTTATTGTTTTGTAACTTATGTATTGATCTCTATTATATGAAATTCTCAGTCTTTGCTGTTCACTTACAGTTGGATAGAAAACTCCCATGAATGTCTGAATTCAAACATGAGGGTTTGCACGTGCAAACTCTCCTCAAGGAACACTTGGACATCTCTACTCTCTTGCAGTTATGAAGTGTTATAACTTCTGTATGACTGCAACATCCCCATCCCCAGTCTGTTGCTTTTAAGGACTGTATTGGTATTTTTATTTCTTAGTTGCCAAATTAAAATAAAAACTTAAACCCGAAAGATTAGTGTGTTGTGATCCTAGAAGAAGGTAAATTGGTGCAGGGAGATGACTAGCAGCTCTTCATAGTCTCTAGAAACATCAGGTGAGCTGGAAATAGAAATCGCGTCATATTTTGTGTCTGTTTGGACTATTTGTGAAACAAGGATCATAATATTGACTCATATTTCATTCACAAAGGAGAGCCCCTTGAGTAAAGGAAAAGAATTGTCATTCATTAGAGCAATTTCCAATAAACATAGGGAAGGTACCCAGAAATGGCTCGTTCCTGGTTCCTTGCTGTGGCATCCATGGTTGTGTTCAGTCCTGATGTTTATTTTCCAGTTTTATATGATGTAACTCAGTTCTAAAAGAAAGGTAATGGAAAGTATGGTTGTGTTCTATAACTACATTGCAGCAAGCAAAACTCTCAATAGGGAATTAATAAAAAAATAAACTTTCTTGTGTTGAATTGATTTAGTCTCTCCCAGGGCTTTTCATGTTCCATGCTTTATCCACGGGGAGGTGTTGGGTCTCTGTGCAGGCACATTCTGGCTGCTCATGTTGTGTTCCTATTTCCCACAGTCTGTCCCTGTTCGAGGTATTTTATTTGCTGGCTTTGAAAAAGTAACATTGCAAAACTGTTCCATCAGAACTAAAACTATGCAGATAAAGTGGATGAAGAGGTATCACTCAACTATTGAGCCTGCTAGAAAACCGAGTTTTTAACTGCTGCATTAAGCCTTTGTATCCACTCAAGTGCCCTTCACCAACTCTCTGCACGTTGCTAAAATCCTTCACAAACACTTTTTTATGGTCAGATTCAGGCCACTCTGACATGAGCTGAGAAGCACCATATGCTTCAGGTAACCTCTCTGAAGCAGTTGCCAGTGGGACCACTTTTGTACCTGCTCACCAATGTGAGCAGAGGTTACACAATCTCACCCACGGTGAATAATAATGTCAAAGAGCCATTAGCAGCACGGAGTGACAAAGTGTGGAGAGATCCATCAGCTCATCCCGTGTTTAATGAAACAGAAATGAACATCGTATTGCCCTTGTTTTCTGTCAGATTTTCCAGGTCTCCATGAGGCTTATTAATCTCAGAGTGTAATGGAAAATGTGTTGCTATGTTACATAGGACAGCAGCCTTTGTGCTGCAGGATTGAAGGCGTTATTAGTCTTTGTCTTATTTACATGCTGTACTGGGGCACGTGCTGCCCGAGCGCAGTGCAGAGAGGAGCCCTAAAATGTTTGTGGGTTTCTGAAGTGTGTTCTAATGCACGCAGCCAGATGGCTCCATGGTAAGTCATTTTAACCTGAAGTAATGATCAGAAACCCCCTTTTGAGAAACACTGGCAACACACGCTACAGATCTTGGAAATTTGCTGCGGTGAAAAAAACCAAATAGATTGCATTTTAGTGCACCTCAAAATGAACATTTCCGTGTTTCTAAAGGCAAGCTTTTGGGCTCTCACAAGTAAAAAAGGAGTGAGTAAATTGTATTGTTGTAAAATACCAATTTCAGTAAGTATATCATAAACTTTCACGATTCCTTTTATTTTTTAAATAGAGAGCCAATTTCAAATAAGCTCTGACAAAAGCAATCTTGTGTTTACACTTGAGATCTAGTTACTGTCATTCTTTATTAGCTAGAAAAATACCCAAAAGCTGTTACTCCTGTTAGGAAAAAATCCTAGCTTCCAGGGACAGAAAAATAACCCAAGTTCATAAAATCACAGATACACAGAATCTCCTGAGCCGGGAGGGACCCACAAGGATTGAGTGCCACTCCTGACCCTGGAGAGAACAGCCCAACAATCCCACCCCACGTGCCTGAGAGCATTTTCCAAATGCTTCCTGATCTTTGTCAGGCTTGGGGCTGTGACTCCTTTCCTGGGGAATCTGTTCCAGTGCTCAGCCACCCTCTGAGGGAAGAACTTTTTCCTGATATCCAACTAAGCTGGACCATATGGTGACACTTCATCTTAGATGTGCCACTAAAATGAGATTCTTGTTCCTTATTTTCAGCATGTGTCACTTAACCAGGATCTTTGTGCAGGTTGGGGATTACTAGGGATGGGAAAGCATTACAAAATGCTGCTTCTGAGAGTTAGAAGCCATCACATCTCTGAATTCTATTTTATATTTTAATAATAATAATTATAAGGATATTTTAATTTTGCTTAAAGAATTAATAGCTTAGTGACATTGCAGCTTTTTCGACTTGCACAGTGCTGGAAATTTGTAAGATTAAACATGAATATCATGTGTTTATTAGAAGCAGTGGAAATATTTGCCTTTGGCATATCCATTATGTAAGCAACGATTTTTCTCCTTTTTTTTTGCCTTTTATTTTCCAGCAGACTGTGTTTATCAGCGAGGTTTGTGTTGATACAAGTTTCATAAAGAATGAACTGAGTGTGGACATTGCAGCAGCACTTCCCAAATGTTTCTGGAGTCATTTAGGTTTGGTTAGAGCTTGCTGGAGGCCTCACAATAGTTCACAAAACCCCAGGGCTGCAATTCACTCTTCTTCTTTCACACAGTGACAGGCACAGAGAAGGATTTGGGTTGAGAGGAGATGTGCAGAATACTGGGATTGGGATGGGAGAGGAGCTGTTGGTAAGAACAAAGATGTGCTGGGGTCTCTGCTGATTCTCCCTCCTGCTGGATCCACTGGCACTCCCCATATCCTGGTGCAGTATCAGCAATAACAGTGCCACAAACTGGGGGCAGTCACGAAGCTTTGGTGTCCTCAGCTGGCTGCTGCCATTGGCAATTGTGTCCCTGTGCCTGGCCTTGGCCAGGGTGCTCCTTTTCCTGCAGAACAGTTGGTTTTGTTCTGCTGGGAGTTCTGCACCTTTCTCTGAACAGGCAGTGCAATTATGAAGTAATTTGCATGACATGTAGGCTTTGCCAAACTTTGGAAGTGGCCGTGTTTGAAAAGCAGCCGCTGCCGTTCGCTGCCCTGATTAATCACAGTTAGGGACCAAATACAGCACTTCTATCAAGGGTCCAGTGAGTAGCAGAATTAGCACATCCTAAAGAGATGGGAGTAATTCCATTAGAGAGAATTCCCATTGAAAATATGAAATTTCTGTGCCATTTTAGAAATGATTCTCACACTTTTCAAAATGTTCTCATAGCTGTGTGCAAGTCGCCTACAAGAGCATTGCTGCTACATTTGCATACTGACAGCATCCTCTTAGGAGCTGATCACATTTTATTTTAAAAATTATTTTCCTGATGTGGTTCCAGGTTAGATAAATGCTGATACAATATAATCATAGTTTAAACTATACCTAAACCTATCTGTGTGTTTTACTGAAAGTCATTTATGGGGCTAAATCTCAGACCAGACAATTGTCATTACAGAATTTCTGAGTTTTGGGGACCTTTTTGCAGCTTTCTCAGCCTGTACTTTGACTAAGGAGTGTTAATGTGATTCTACAGGACAGCGCAACTTTTTTCTTTGCCAGTGGTAGAAGTAACTGATGGCTAGTGAATATATTTTTATAGCAAGTGAATACCTTTAAAGAAAGGTAGTAAATTATTCTAGGGTGGAAGGAACCACCATATTTTCAGTGACTCCAGAACTGCTCCCACATCAGAGGTGGGTTGTTAGATAAATACTCCCTGGTTACTACCAGGGCAGGGAATCACTTTCAGAAATTCTCCATCACACTCAGCATCCAGTTATTCCCTACAAAACAAATACCAAATGACATCCTAGCTGCTACTTCAAGTTCATAATTTCTGTCTTGCAGCCTGCCTCTCCCAGAAAAGTCTCTAAATGGCTGTGCCAAAGTAGTGTTTTAGCAATAGGACTGTGTTTTTTCCAGTTTTATCTTGTATGAGGTAACTACTAATTGAGAGATAAAGTAAGCGAGAATGACCCTTCTGGCTGGTGATTGTGGCTGTTACTTGGCAAGTGGGTCACTGGGGTTCAGTACCTGCTTCACTGAGACTTTAATTACTTACAGAAAGTGGAATTGGAGGAGGAGAGGAGTGAGCAGCCCTCAGCCACTGCACAGCTACCGTGTTCCGATCCCCCCAGGCTGGGAAGGGAATTAAACCAGGTTACTCCCACCTCACCAGTAAGAGGCAGATGCCTCTGACAGAATTGTGACTCTAACCTTGTTTTCTGCTGGTTTTCTATAAAAGAACCAAACACAGAACATTTTATTGTGAATTCTGTAGGTTTTTTTCCCCTGAAAAATTAAACATTATGAGGGAAATTCACTGAGTAATTAAAAAAATAAGCATTTTAAAAAAAGTTGTTTTATGAGAGCCAGCATTTTATTTAGTTTTCTTGTGTCAGCTAGAAGAAGCTCAATATACTTCAAATCTGGTCAATGAATTTAGGTACAGGTAATTTGTACCATGTAATTTATATTCTGTGCATCAGTAACACATCATATACTTAAAATGTAAATTTATTTATAAATATGCACACGTAGATAATATATGTTTATATTATTTTAGATTTATGTAAAATATATTGATGTCTAGTTACAATAAATTCTATAATATTACTGACAGATTTCTGTTGAACTGTGGCCAGACGTAGTAACTCTGAGGAGTTTCCCTTTTCTTCATCATTGTCTCTTTGCTGCTTAATGTTAAAAACCTTGGATTTTTCCCCTTCTCTTTAAAAATATGAGCATCATCATAATTTGTTGGAAATAATGTGTGTAAACTATCAATATGTGATATATTTCAGTGCTCATAAAAGTAAAATTTTTAGATAAACACCAATGGAAATATTTTGACCATGTAAAAAAAATCAATTTTCATAAGGTTACATCTTTTTACTTCTCTGTATATACAAAAACTATATTAAAAGAGAGATTAAATTTTACTCTGCAGAGTAAAATGCAAGCAGAAAATTATTTTTCATTTTTTCAGTGCAAGCAATGGATTATCATTTATTTATGAGACTTTTTTTAATCTAGAATATATGGAAATCTTTTCTTGAAGCACAATGTAATATTGAATTGGGAATGTTGTCTGACAGTTTTCTTCTTACAGTTGCATAGAATGATTCCACTGTATGAATTTTTTAAAGAAGCTTCAATATACTCTGCGTTTTAAAGGGGGGAAGTAATCAGGGTAATCTTGAAGAATCTTATAAATGTGCCTCATCTGCTCCTTCGTTCTTCAAACCAACTTCTGCACAAAAGGCTGGCCTGTAGCAGCTTTTGCCATCAAGGGAAATGTCCAGATATTTTTCACTGTCCCAGTGTATCTGCAGTCAGGAGTTCACTGATGTGGCCTAAATTTCTCTGACACTCATTTCTACTTCTTTTTATTCTCCTAAGAGAACCTAATCAGAGCAGAGGGATGGATTTTAATCAGGGTTTGGATCTAGCGGTAAATGGGTCCAGCGCTTAAAGGGTTTATTACTTTTTGTCTGAGAACGTAAGGTAGAAGTCAAATCAAAAAGCCATTTTTAATGGCTTTTTAACATCCTCCAGAAGTTTTCATTCCTCAGGACAGCCCCATCTTTTTTTGGTATTGGGTACAACTCTCCTTGTTAGAGGAAATTCCCCACAGAGCTCCTGAGGATGCTGTGCCCCTCCAGTGCCTGAGTAGGTGTGTAATTGCAGGGGTCCTTAACGAGATTACAGCAGATCTGTGCCATCAAACTGCAAGAGTTCCCATTTGTATCACAGACCAGAGCTCAGCCCGTTGCTGTTGTTTTCCTAAAAAAACCTCAGTGTAAAGCAGGCCCTGTGGGCAGGCAAGCCAAAACAAAGAATGGAACAAGAGACGTGGAATAGAACGTCTTTATTATAAATAAAATGATCTACAAAGAGTGTGCCTTATAATTCCGTGGTTTTGGTATTCATAAATTATAGTGACAGAAAGATGTAATGCTAACCTATTCATTTAGGTTGGTATGAATTTTACATTAAAATGCTTACAGATTTTATACATTAAAAGAGTCCTTAGAGAGAAATGAAGCCAATTAAGGAGAAATAAAGACCTGTGTGTCTTTCTGTATGTATACCTTCATCTAAATGCAGTCGTATAAACAATAGAAAATCAAGGTATTTATGCAGCAATTGCTTTTCCCTTTCCCTTCCTCAACAATTACCTGTATGCTAATGATAATAATTTGAGGTTTATATGGAGAAAATAGCATCTATTTTCTGCAGAGAAATACCGTGACAGAAAATAGTTTTCTCTGAACTTGTTTAATGCCTAATACCTTGGTGTCCATATAATGAAGTATTTTGTAATAATTTCAGGCTGACATTCTGCTTTCATCTTTAGCTCTGTTGTATTCTATTGAACTGAACTCAGCAATAGGCTCTGCCAGTCTCTATTTTTGTTGGCATTTTTACGTTGTTTGTAACAGAGCAATGAGAAGTTGTATTTGGGACCAGATCCTAAATCGATGAACACATATATAGCACTTCTTGCTGCAAGGAAAAGGAATATGGGGATATTCTTTATGTAAGGAATAAAGGCTTTTACGTGCTGAATCTAAACTTTCTAGAGAAGCTAATTTTCACATAGGTTCCGTTTGAGCCAATTTCTTCCCTCCAACCATGGCAAGTGCCGCACACTTCAAAAAGGGAGGCTGTAATGTAATCTACATCCCTGAGTTGATTTCTTGCAGGGTGTAACCTAAGCCTGTAAAGCAGGAGATAACAGCAGGTCTGAGCGGGGGCAGAGCCAGGCCCGGCAGGGTTCGATAAGCGGAGCGGCTCCGCAGGAAGGAGCCGTGGTGTCTCCCAGGTTCTCCTGCTCTGCTGACATCCCACCCCGCCTGCTGCGCCACGGGTCGATGAGGGGACACGGTGCCCTGGCTGTGCCTTGCTGCCCTCCAGGGCTGACCTGGCAGTCCATGGCACTCCCTCCCTTGGCGCTCACTCCCATGGAGCTCACTCCCATGGCGCTCACTCCCTTGGCTCTCACTCCCATGGTGCTCCCATGGCACTCATTCGCATGGCTCTCACTTCCATGGCACTCCCATGGTGCTCCCATGGCACTCACTCCCACGGTGCTCACATGGCGCTCACTCCCATGGCGCTCACTCCCACGGCGCTCACTCCCACGGCACTCACTCCCACGGCACTCACTCCCATGGCACTCCCATGGCTCTCGCTCCCATGTCTCTCCCATGGTGCTCCCATGGCATGCAAGACACTGGGCTGGTGTCGCGGTGTGGCTGCAGAATGTGGAGCTGCCTCTCCTTCCCCTTGTCCTGCTGGCCTGGCACAGGGATCACTGCAAGGAGCTGCTCTCTGGGGCTCGGCAGGAAACGTGGGGATGAAGGTTTTACAAAGCCTACACATACATTATATCAGGCTGGGTTCTGATTTTTGTCTGGAGAAACCACCAAATCTGAACCATGCTGGTTGTTGCCAGCTCTGCTGCGACCTCATCATGACTGTGTTGTTTTACCATTACAGGAGATAACAAAATATGGAGTTTGGATTGCAGGTTGGAAAGAACAAGTCTGCAGAAATTAGCCTTATTTAAGAAGCTGAATAAATTTTAGAGTCCAACACAAAAACTCACATTATGTTAAACACAGATAATTCTGGAAGTCCTCCTGTTCAAATCGTTTGTTTTATAAAAACACATCGTGGTACATTTGGCATTCTGGTCATAGAAAGAAAGAGCTATTTGTAAAAAGTTACATATGGTCATCTGAACTAATTGCTAAAACGACTCTACATTAATTGGATAATTAAAGATTGCGAACATGTGGCTATTGTATTCCTTGGGCATTATGCCAACAGTTTCTGTGGCTGGAAAAAGGTCTGTTAACATGCTGGATCCTTTTTTCATAAAATAAATAAGCAACAAGGGTCTTAAATTTAGATTAGAAAAACTTCTTGTTTTTAAATTGAGTTTTAAAACATGTTCATGATTTCCATTGTGCGTATGTTTTAACACTTTTGAATGGTGGCAACTTTGATTTTTTTAGCATCCATCTCACAAATTAATAGTATTGATTTTTGTTTTAGATTTATTGTTAGCATTTTGGAACGTGTTCTGTAATTGTTGATACTTTGTAACATGAGACCTAGCTCTCCCTGGTTTATTTTGAAGAGGATGAGTGTTGGCACTCCGTTTGAAGAACTTTGTAATAGCAGTAAATTGTCTATGTGCTTTACCTTTACCTATCAAGGTTATTTGTCAGAAAAATTATGTTTGGTAACTGGGATTTCTTTCAGTGGGTGACACACAAGCTGCACAAATCCCTGTGCCAACCAGTCACTTTTTTTCTTTTATTTTCTTTTCTGTCTATGTGTTTGTGAGGTTTTGGTTATTACTCTCCTTGTTCTTAATTTGAAAGTAAAATCTGTGGTCTCAAAATGACCTTAAAGTGACTGACCCCTAAATCCAATCACTCGAGACTCCTTTGAAAATTGACAAATATGTCAAATTTACCTTTGACTATCAAAACATTTCAAAAGTATTTCATTTTCTAGTGGCAATAATAATTCTTAAGTTAGTATTAATTGTTCCAATGTGATTTGATCTTACTGGTTTGTTGATATCCACACTGTGAGTTTGTAGCAGTATAGTCTTCTTCTCATTTTATTGTGAATTATCAATTTAGTAAGAGTAAAAAATTCTGGATGAGCAACTTATTGATTGGTTTAGTCTGAGAAAAAGGTTCACAAATGGTCAATACATAGTCAAAAGGGTGTCAGAGGCATGAGAAAATAAATTGTGGGTTTTATTTGTATGTTTTGTGACTTGCATGTGCTTGCTTTGTTTATACTTTCATATTATTTTCTTTAAATCCGTTGTAACAATTATTTTAGTGACAGGAATGCGCAATCAGTGAGGCAGAAGAAATATAGGAATACTTTTAATCCAGGAAAATAATTGTAGTTACACTTTCTATTCACTGGTTTTAACCACAAAAATGTGTCATGCTTCCAAATTTTCACTAAGTTCAGATAAAAATTGTAATTAGAAGGCACAGTTGCCTTATTTTCCTTGGATAGGATTTTTTTCTGCAAAACTTTTGTAACCATGTGCATTGTACACCTGTGTCTGTGTTCATACCCAAACCAATATAAGGGATATTCTCACATTTGTGTCATAACTGCAGCACCACTTCCACTTCAACCTGGGCATTACCTGTTTCATCATCACAGTCATGTCAAAATAACTAATGAAGAAAAATTTGTCCAGACAAAATAATAAGAGACTCTGAATTAGCTGAAAATGCAAATTGCAACTGAAGACGTCAAGGGAAGAAAAGGTATTTCCATAGATGGAATTCCATCCAAACTTGGTTGGATGCTGCTGTCTGAGTGCTGTGTGTTTGGAATGAGGAATTGAGTTGGATTATTTGGCTGTGTAGTGGATGTAGCATTAGAGAGCAGTTGATTGAGATATAGAGTGTACTTTACCCTTTCCTATGAAAACTGTCAAGGTGTTTCAAGATAGAAAAATATGCAAAGTGTGTTTATGGGTGTGTGTGAAGAGCGGATGGCAGACAAAATGTACTCGGCAAAAACACCCCCAGATTTACTGAGATACTTCAGTTTCATTGAAGTAAAAAAGCCCCATGGACTTGGCAAATGATAGCAATACCTAGTTCTGTGAAAGAGCCCAAAGTATTTCTTTGCAGGTGGCCTGAACAAAATGTGGCATTCTACGTAAGCCAGCAAGGACTGGTTGTGCTTTTGAGTAAAGCTGTTACCAGAGACTCATTCATCACCATTTTGAATAACAGAGTATTGATGATTTTCAGAGTGGGAGGAATAAGGAAGGAAAGCCAGGATTCCCTGTGATAATAAAGGAAGCTGGTAGAAGCCTAGAAGGCAGAGGGAAATGGGTGCATATTACTGTTTTTTGACTAAGTTGTCTCTTGAGTTTCAGCGCTGAAAAGTCTGAAATTTGTCTTGCTCTGGTGAAGCTCCATCTCTGAGCAGTGTGTCCAACACAGAGGCTGCTCATGCACAGCAGCACACAGGTGTGATGTCCATTTTGTAACTCTAAATATTTCACGTATATTATTTGTTTGCCACTGCTTGAATGCAATTCAGCAGCTGACCCAGCAAGGGGAGCTGTAGATTAGTGTGGACAGTTCTGTAGCTTCATGCACCAGAAATTCTCAAATAAGAGCATTTTCTTGAGGGTCTGTCTATTTGACTAAATTTCTGAATTTTCACAGTAATTTCAAGGGAAGATTCCATAAAATACTTGACTGCAGGTTGTGTGAGAGAGCTGTTTATTCTCTCTCAGCCCACCCCACCTCATCCCCCCAAATTAAAATGTTCATAAAGCTGTGCTGGTTCTGTCTAATAAAAAAACAGCATCAATATCTGTGTGTGTGATATCAGTTCATCTGGTGCTGGATAATCTGGTACAGGAGTCAATGAACTTAATGCAGTATTGGTAATCCAAAAGGGTTTGAGTTAAGTGTTTTTGACATGCAGAATCAAGAGTCAAGGGCAAAGCAGACTTTAAATATTCCTTCAGCAGAGTCTGGTAGGGATGTAATTGAATACCTCAGGTAAAGCATCTTATCAGAACTAAAGCTGGTTAGTGTCTCATTGCCAAACAGGGAGGTGCTGTGTGTCTTCTGCATACAAGTGCTCTTTTGACATTGTTGGAAGTCCTTTGAGGTCTCAGTTCACCCTGGAAATTCTGTCAGGGATGCATTTGCACGTTATAGAATAAATTCTGCTTCACCCAAGTTGCTCCATGGCATGCTCTAGCATTTTAGTGGTTAATGCCAAAGCAGCTGAAAGATTAGGAGAAGTACAAACAGGAATCAGGAAAGGAATAAATATTGCACGTTCGTGTTGTTAATGTGATATAAATTTTCATAGTAAAATACAGAAATGTTTCCACTCAGGCTAGATTTATAGCTCATATGTTCCTTTAAGAGGCATATGGAGAGAATTTAGTGAAAAGACATGTATCAGGAGACTGAACTGCCAGAAATTTTCTATCCCAATCTATCTCTGGGGCTGTGAAGGATTGTGCAGAGGAAGAAGCCTGAGCATAAACAATGTGTTCAAATGTCTGCGAACAGACAAAGTTTTATGACTCTGATTTTGCCATATCTTAAAGCTGCATTAGGGGTATTTTGCTATTTGATATTTTTATTGAACAGCAGCTCCTGCAGCCATGCAGTTCAGGCTAATTCTCATTGCAAGTAATGTGAATGGAGGGAGTATCTTGATAAGGTAGAAGGCTCAGGCACATTCCCAAATAGAAAGAGTTCAAAAGACATACAGACATTTTACTTCCCATTTGTGATGTATTTTTGGGTTTATCACTAAGCATATTGAAAAATAGAGGCATTTTCATTTGGTCCTTCAATTTGCATTTTTTTTTCCTTTGTTACTGGCGATCCTTAAGACTCCAATGTCCATTTTCTTGAAGCAGAACTTGCTAGGACATTACCTATTTTTTCTATCTATAAAATGCCTCATTATTTTGGGGACATACAAAATAATTATAAATTTTAATCAAAATTTTGCTATTAATTTTTGATGAACAAAGCCCATTTTTATTTAACTCCTCATTTAAATATGAAATGTAAAAATTGTTACAGAGGGAGAGGATTTTGATATTACATCAACCTAAATCTATGTGAATTGTCAGGGATACTGTTAAAACTTAAAATGCCATGCTAGAGCAGGAATCCATTTGTTTTCGTAGGAGGGATACCTGTACTCCTCAATGTATGAGTTGTGTTTAATGGTGGAACTTCTGGAGTCCTTGTTTATGAGACAAATTTATCCACAGAAAAGTGAGGAAATAAGGTTTTTGTTCTTTAGCTCTTTCAATGCTTCCCTGCTTTTTATTTGTGTATGCTAAATTTTTAAAAGAGACATTTTTCATACCTTAGGAGAAGAAAAGTTACTTGTAGCAAGAGCTGTATTTCATAGTAGTGTAGTGGTATATGTTACTATAGTAGTATCTGCTATAATAAAAATAATATCCTTAACATCTAGTATTCACAGAAAATAAGGTAGATGTGTTTCAGAAATAAATATGCTCAAGTTGCCAGATTGATTCCTGAGGATGGAATAATTCTGTAGAAGCATTTATTGCAGAGCTCACCCAGACTGCATCACTTACAGCAGTCTGGCAAGATGGAAAAAATACAACTCTCAAATGAACAAATCTCAAGCCAGTAATATTCACCTTTTTCATTTTCCTTTCCATTCATAATTGATTTTAAACTTATGTGAATCTTTCAAAATAACTGTCTTATTGATTGGAAACAAGCTATAAAATGTCATTATAAGAGTAATTCACTTTTTCTCTCTGATTACTGTAAACAGACACTGATCAGGCAAAATGCTGTTTTTTCTTTTCATATATTGTGTGATTTGTGCCATTATGCATGGAAAACAGCATAAGGAAAATGTCACAGATAGAGAAAGGCATTTATCATGGGTGATATCTTATGTTTTTACAGTGCAGGATTAAGGATTTTATATCTGTGCAAAAGGCAGAACACTTCTTGGTCTTTGCTGTGTTACAGAATTTCTGCCAAAGCCTTTCTTATATAATGTAAAATGTTCTAAAACATGGGAGCTCACTGCCACTCAAATCATTAACTTCATTTCTTATATGTGTATTTACATGTATTACCTTATATAAGATACAATTCCTGTTGAGAAATGGCTGTTTCCAAAAGATTTGAATCAATTTTTACAGGTGGGTGGTGCACACCCACTGCTAATAAAAATACACCTGAAGAAGTGTTAAAACAGCCTCAATTTTTCACTCCTTTGGTAATTAAGGATCCATCCGTTTTCAGCACTTCAGGCCTTATACACTCATAGAGGGATTCTTTGATATGGCTCTGAATGATGGATGTTCACAATGAGGAGACCTAAAGAAGTTTGTGCTCTATATCACTGCAGGAATGAAACCAGTAAATTTAGAAGACAGAGTAAGAAAGCTTGTGTTTGTTGGCAAACTGTTACCCTGACTAAATCATCGCTGTGATTCGTGTGTAGGTGTGTTTGAAAATTCCCAGAGGTAATATTGAAGAATTATTAAAAGGGTCGTTTTTCAATAAATTACCCAATGTTGTTGTGCACATTCTTGGCAAACTGCAGAGATGCTTGAATTCCTTTGGCTGTATCTGTGTTTGGAAAGTACTCAGAAAAACGTGGTATGCTGCCTGCAGTAAGCCAAATGAGAAATGGTTTTCTGGGAGGTAGCAACAGTTGTTGTCTTTGCTGTGAATTTCTGTTGATTTTTTTTTTTTTGTCATGAGATTTGCCACTTCTAACTTTTTAGCAGGTACATTAATTCCAAGTTTCTAGCACTAAGGACTCTTCAACGGCAAAGGGATTTGGAGCAGTAAAAGTTGCTGGTTTATACACTTCCTTTCTGTAAACTTTGTGGGTGTGTAGAAGAGCATTCAGTCTGTTCAGTTATTTGCAAACCTGTTGTTTTTATTCTCTCCAATTAAATTTCAGTAGTAACTGGTGGGCCCCTCTAGCTCTCTTGCACTTGGTTCCTGTTGCACCATTGCCAGTATCGGAGCTGCTTTTTATTAAAGATATTCTTCAAGGAATCAACTGGGGAACCCAAATAAAAAAAATAAATTGAAAATATAAACTGAAAGCAAATAGTGGAGAATTTTCAGTGTTAGTTATTGATTTCCTTGATTGTGAGCACACAGGAATGCTGACACTCAGTGTACCTAATTGTGATTTTATTGACTATCATTTCTACCTTGTTTACACTGCCAGGGTTTGTTGGTCACTGTGACTGATGGTTTTCACTCATTCCAGGTCTTGCAGCACTGACCAAATCATCCTCTGTTTATTTTCTTTATTTTTTCTTGATACAACATCCCTGCCTGTTCAAGTTTTCCATGTAACCTGACCACAGATGACCACTATGGACATAGGTATTGATAATTTTACTTGTTTTCTCCATTTATACTCCTTAGTTTTGGTTTATAGGTAATATATGGGCTATTTTTCTTACTTTGTCCAATCCAATTATCTGTACAATGAGCAGCCACTCATTACTCACTTAATTTATAAATCAGACCAAGGTACCAAATCCAGGGACCATGCTTAGCTTGTAAATGGGGCTGGACTTCTGTAGAGATTTTAATCTGTGGAGAAACAGGAAAGAGGCCTGGGAACAGGGAACATCACCAGTTCTCAGACATGGTGTAGTGTGGGGAGACATGGATGAGTGGGAATCACTGTGGGTGTCCCCCTGCCTCTGCTGGGGCTCCCCTCCTGGAAATGTTCTGTCCCAGCACTTGTTGGGGTGGAAAAGAAACACAGAATAGTGCAGTTCTCTAGGATTTTCTCTTTCTTTCCAGTACAGTTTGGGGTACTTCCCTGACCCAGCAGTATTCAGTGTCTGCCTTCTTCCCAAAATAGATCCTGGCAATATAACATGATGGGAGAGATGTCTATCTTCACCCTTCTACATGAGAAGAAAAGTCTATTATATGAATAGATGTTTTCTAAGTTCTACCCACAGATCCTGCTGTAGAGGAATTAGAAACCTTGGCCTAGATCATTCCTTCTTTAATCTAGTTATGCTCTAACAAAAAACTACAACCAAACAAAAAAAAAGGAGTGTGGAGCAGTTTACCTTTTAAATAACACAAGCACCATGAATAAAAAATATTCATGTTTCTCCTCTGGCAATTTTAATCTTCACATTTTTCTGGTGTATTGTATGGCGAGATGTCATTAAGAGTTTTATGGTAATGATTACGTTGGCCTTGCAGACTATTTTTTACTAGCTTTTTTTTTACTGTCACATTTGCTACATAAGCTTAATTTTATGTTATTGCAATGATGTTCTGTGGTGTGTTCAAATAATCGATAGCAGTACAAGGGTTGTTCCATTGGGATCACATTATATGAGTTTATAATATACAATATATGCTTTGATGTATACATGTAGTGTTTGCTGTTTTTCCCCCTCTCCTTAAATACAGAAATTTCTAGTTGTGTTTATTCCCCTCGTCAGCATACTTTATCATATCAAAGCCTTTACAGACAGTGTAGAACTACTGAGTTATGTTTGGGTCATGTTTTGCAGTGTGCCCTTTAATACTGTAGCTTTAGAAATGCAATTTTCAGCCTCCGCTTATTAGAATATGATAAAGTATTCCTGGTCTATGTCCAGCTCCACTAATCTCCAGACTACACTTCATGAATTAGGCATGAAGATTTTAGTCAATGTGCTTTCAAAGACCAATGTTTAGGGAATCATGGATTTTCTACAAGCTGAGGGAGAAATCTATAATAGGAAGAACTGATTTTCAAACATCATATTCTGTAAAAAAAAAAATGACCGTTTCTGGCTTGGAAACCAGAAACATTTCCTTTTAGAATACTCAAGAACTGGTTAAAAATGTATTGTAGGTTTTAACTTCTAAAAGGAGTAGCTTTTTAAAATGCACTGTACGTGCTGTGTAGTGTATAGAGGCTCATACATATTAGATACCACGTAGACACCTCCTGAATTGTGGGTTAAAAAACAAGCCACACCAAAGTTGACTTGGTTTAGTGGTATTAACCTAAACTCACCGATGGACACTCCTCTGTCTCATCTTTTCACACACAGCAGGTGAGGTCTGGCCAAGGGGGGCAAGTAAAGGTGGTGTAAATTGGAACATATAAACAGAACTTAAATTTTTCCCTGCTGCTTTAGCTTTTACTGAAGGCCAAGTCCAAATTAAGCAAAATCATACAGAAAAATACACCAATATGTATTCATAATGCCACCCAGTCTGACCCCCAGGTGCTCACTTGTGGCCTTAATCATCTTTTGTTTCTGGGTGAGACTCATCATCTTGATTTTTGTGGAATATAGGCTCAAAGCTGATTCATGAGCTCATCATCTTGAGTAAGACCTGCAAGAAATTAGTCAGACTTGAGAGACCTATAAACAACCTTCACCTCACTGGGAAATGTCACCTGTTGGTACACACAGAGCTTAAAGTTAATAGTGATTTTTGGCTTTTGAGAGAAAGGAGGGTATCCAGGCAGTGTTAGCTCAATCACAGTCACCTTTTTAATGTAAAAGACTGCTGTTAGTCAAACTCTGCAGTATTTTCATAGTTCTGTCCTGAACTGAACAGTGTAACCTTGGCTTAGGAATCTGCAGCACTGTTAGGCAGTCCTAGAGTGAACTCATTTCTTACAAAATGAGTAGTTTAGGAGGAAATGGGAAGGAAGCCTTTCATTTTTTGGGTGTTTTTCTATACTAATGAATGTTGATAACGTAGAGCACTTTGTAGTTCCTGCTGTAATTACACTGAAAATTAATATACTGCAATGTTTAGTCATTGAGGAATTAAAGGACAGTTGTAACTTGTCTGGATGCAAATGGGATCCTTCCTGCCTGAAGGAGACAGCAGGGTGTAATGAATCCCATCACCCCTGCCCCTTCCCCCCAGATGTGTGAGGTTGAGGGGGAGGCTCTGTATGTTCATGAGTGTTTTTAATTGTCCTTTCTCCATCTCTCTTCCACTGTGTTAAGTCATTCTACCAAACATGGTATTTTCCCCACTTCTGGTAAAGCAAATAATATGAGTTGCTGGCATTGCTTTTGTTCACTTGTGTTTGGTTAAATATTCCGTGTTTTGGAAGGGAAGAATTTTTCCATCCTGTGAGACATATGTGTACACACACACATATCTGTATGCACACACCTAAATATCTGATAACCATGTGATATTCTTATCTAGGAAAAGAAAAAGGCTAAATGCTGGATTTTATGTTGCTATTTTCTAAAATATTCAATGCATTTTCAATTGTAAAAATTATTCTTAACCAAACATTATGTAGTGGAGAGAAATCACAGGAAACATAGAAAACTGTCTCAGATTTGCAGACTATTTGCTACACTAATTATTTAGATGGGAGTAACAGCATCAGACAAGAGGTCTGTGTTCTTTTTCAGCACTATTACAGCATTCCTAAAAGGAAAATGAGACCTACAGCTGGACATAAATTGTGCCAGACATTGAATACCAACCTGCATCCTTCTGTATTCCCTATAAAGTCAAGGAGAGCCATAAGCAGGACAGTGGTGTTCTGGCTTGTGATCGTCAGAAATGTGGTAGAAAGCTGCCAGCAAGGTAGAGGCTGTGGGAATGTCTCTCTGGAGATTGCAGATGTGATGGTCAGTGCTGGACACAGGAACTTTGGCAATGAAGCACCCACGTGGAGCAGGGAGTGTGGAAAACATTTCCTGCTGGTAGAATGAGTTACTTTGCATCCTGCCTGAATCAGAAACCAAATCCATCCTCATGTTTTACCATTTCCCTGCACTTTGCAGCCAGGAATAAGCCAGTCCAAAGGTTGTAGTAAAGTGTGGTTGTCCTTCCTTGACATCTGTATAACCACGGAAAAGTAGAGCAATAAATAGAGACCCTCAATTAATTACACAGAATTCGTAATGCAGAAGTGTGTAATGGTTCAATAGAAAGTGAAGGGATGAATTAATACACTGATAAGAACAGAACAAAATAATTGTGATGTAAGCTGCAAACTGGAGTAGTGGCCAGCATCAGCTCTTTGAACAAAAGATTGAGGTAGGCACAAAATCACAGTTTCATTAACTGTGGTTTAAATTATTTTCTCTTTGGAAAAGTAGAGACAGGTGAGATTAATACCAGGAGTTTTGGACTATGCAGATCTCAGCTCTTGAGTACACTGCTGGGTTAAATGGCCCTGCTGTGCCTTGCTATGTCATTCAGTTGTTTTGCTAGAAAAAAAATCCCATGTTTCACTTAGCACGACAAATTTGCAGCATCAGCCAAACACAGGTTCAGGCAGAGGGAGCTGGTTAGGAGGCTCTCTTTCAGACACTGGGAAATTTAGAATTCTAGTTTTACATTCTACCAGGAAAGTTGGTGCTGTTTTGTAAAACTTGCTATTAACTTGATAACCCCTTTCTAAAACTTGCACAAATAACATGTTAGCATAGGTGGAAGGGTTATGAGGGTCTATTTGATAGTTCCTTCAACTACAATAAAAGCCTCAGAAAATAGTTATCTGCTAGTCTTTGCCTTCCTTATGGTGCTTTTGGTGTTCTTTCGAAAATAGACGGAGCAGATATACCTAAATTAGTAGGTATTATGTTATCAAATAAATGGTTTAGGCCCTTGGAGGTTCAGAGAAACATTTCATGATTTTCAAAACAAAATTCAAGTAGCCCGGGAAGGTCACTGCACTACACAGGTGCTTTTCAGAATACAAGTAGGCCCATGGCTTCCCTTTCAGGTTTCTAAAATCCTTTGAAACTACACTCAGTGATGCCTAAAACTTAAGTCTGCTAAGAACCTAATTCCTAATTGAAAAATTAAGTTTCCAAGTCTTATCAAATATCAGCGGTATGTACACTTCCAACTGCCTCAGCCACTTAATGAAAATGAGATGTGTGGTTTGAAGTGTCACATTTTTCTTAGAGCACTTTCTTAGCCTGGGCTCGTGCCTGGGGGGAATGGCAGAGGGAGAACAGGGACTCCTTGTTCTAGATTTCCAAAAATTGAAATAGTGTTTATTCAGCTGAATTGTGCACACAGTTTATCTGCCTGATGCCAAAGCCTGGTTCATGCACATGGAGCTGCAGTAAATGTTCCTGGCTGAGGTGGCTGTGACAGGCTGCTTTGGGTGATGCACTGTGAGTGTTGAGGTTCCTCATTGAGTTTTGCTCTATGGGCTTCAATGATCACCTGAACTACAAGGATCATTGTTTCCTATCCATTTTTAAATCTTTTTGGGCACACTATAGAGGCTGATAATAAACCTGCATTTTTCAATGGGTTTATAGGGATTAGAATCTCCAATTGCTCTCATTTTTCTCTCTATATTACAGGAAGTTTCTGTGGTATATGGTTGGCAAATGTTGACATTGTACTGTTTTTTCCTGCATTTGTGGGCAATAATGGATTGAAGAGCATCTTATGGGTTTTTATTTTACCAAAATCCATACTGGTTAGTCATATGCCTATAAATCACATTTTTCTATCTATCATTAGAGGTCCTGCTGATGATTAATGAACTGAAAGTTCTAGGACTGAGTCTTGAAGGGTTTTTAATCTAGAAATCCTTATGAAAGGACAAATAATAAATTGCTTAATAACATTTATATTTATACCAAATATTTAATGTGCTCACCTATTTTCTGACAAAAGTTGGATAGTAATTGTGAGACTACAGGAAGAATATAGAGGGAAAACTGTAATTTTTCTTGAAGAAGTGGGAGCTGGTCACTGGCCATCAGTCCTGGGTGTTTGGAGGCACTGAACCAGTCCCAGTGCTCTCATCATGTCAGATTCCCAGCAGCAATTGAGAATCCCATCCTTACTTTTAAAGAAGGGAATTCAGAATACCTATAGATCAAGGCATTGGTTTCAGCTTAGTAAAAAAAATATTCTTAAACAATACCTGAATTATCATATTTTTTTTTGCTTCTTTGTTTGTTTGCCACTTGGTTCCTATTGGTTGTTACAGAAACTTTATTTTATTCTCCATATTTTTCTTAATATTTCCCTGGATAAGCCTTAGATTCCTACACCCTGCTGTAGTATGCAATGGTATGCTGCTTTCAGGATTTTGGCCAAAACCAGCACATCTTAGGCTAGGTCTGGAACCAATGTAAAATGACTTTTTGACACCAGCATTTTGATTGGGCTTTTTTTTTTTTTAATTTAAATTAATTGTTTTCTTTGGCATGAAAATACAAAATGACTGTCAAACAACAGCCAAGCACAGTTCAGTGGAAGAAGAAGCTGAAGCAA
Source organism: Hylia prasina (assembly GCA_013397195.1). Taxonomy (NCBI): domain Eukaryota; kingdom Metazoa; phylum Chordata; class Aves; order Passeriformes; family Sylviidae; genus Hylia; species Hylia prasina. Next base: position 450,482 of record VYXD01006812.1, read on the forward strand.
GCAAATTTGTGACAGAAAGAATATTGAAACTGGATTGGCAACCCTGGTTTTCCCTTATGGCAATTATTCAACCGTTTTCAGAATCCACCTTAGTTACAGAATATGTTGTTAAATTTATCTTTTAAAACTCAGATGTTCAGTAATGTAATGTAGTGATCTGATCCCCCAAACCATTTTTTGGGAGTTATTTCTTTCCTAGCAGGTACATGTGAATCTTGGCTCTGAAATAATCACTGTATTTAATACTGTTTGCCAAACCAATACATGCTCATTGTCTGGTCTGTTTATAATGTGGGAATTATGATCCAGTTAACATTATGCACTGACTACACAGTGATAATATTTTTTCTATATTAAATTTAATCCAAGTACAATGCTTATGTAGATATATTTATATGATACTGAATCTTACCTTTTTATCTCAGCTAAGTGCTGTTGATCAGAATTATCTTGGGTCTCCACTCCAAAAAACTCCCTTTTGCTTACAATTCTATTTATTTTAGGACTTTATCCTAAATGAGCAAAGAGTGTTAGGTTTTAAAGGACCTGCACACTCACACTTTCCCATCCCTCCACAGGCACAGAGCTGTGAAGTAACAGCTGGCACTGGAGGACAGGAATTGAAAATATGTGGATTTTTGATAATACGTGGGTTTTAATATGGTGTAAAAGGTCACCATTTTGAAAGTGACAGAATTATAACTAGAGATGGTTTATTTTTGTGTATATGTTCCCTGAATTTAATGGTAGATATAACTGGTCATGTTAGAGCTTTTTTCTTGTCCTGCCTGTCCCTCACCAAGACTCCAGCTCCCCATTATCACAAGAAAAACTTCCTTCTTTTTTAAAGCAGGTATTTTGTGTCATCAATCCCGTTTGATTCAGCCCTACAGAAGTTTGATCAAGCTACATATCCTCTCCCTAGGATCAATTTTAACCACCAAGTATAGATTGAAATATCTGTGTGTGTCAATTTGACAAAGAGAACAGAGGAGATATCTTTACTGGAATTGTATTGCACTTGACAGATTCCTCCCCCCACCTGGAGGTATTGATGGAGCGTGGGGGAATCAGGAATTGCTTCAGCTACAGCCTGGCTTGGCTGCAACACTGCTGGTGTGTGAGTGCATCCTCCTCCCATGGAACAGTGCGAATGCACACTTTAATTTTGTGGTTCTTTGGAAAACGTGCGTTTTAAGAGGCGATGGAAACTGCTGGAGGCAGATCTGAGCTAACTTGCAAGGATAAATGACTGGTAGGAAGACATTCATCCCATGGGCAAGTCCTCTTTGAATCCCCTTCCATGCTGCAGAAAATTCTCGATGCATGTGTGGGGGGCAGGTGGGATGAGCCCACCTGGTGTGTGGAGCTTCTGCAGTGGCAAAACCCCTGTGTGGTGCTGGCAGAGCTCTCACAGCCACAGCTCCTGCACGTCAGGCTTTCTGAAGTCACCATGTCTGTGACCCAAAATGCAGCACCACCCCTCTCTGCTAAGACATGAGGGGAAATGTTTGGGTTTTTTTCTTAGCTGCAATTTAGAATCACAAAATACCTTGATTTGGAGGGGACCCACAAGGGTCATCAAGTCACTCCTGGCACTGCACAGGAGACCCCAACAATTCCACCCTGTGCCCGAGAGCATTGTCCAAATGTTCCTGGACCTCTGCCAGGCTGGTGCTGTGACCACATCCCTGGGGAGCGTATTCACTGCTCAGCCACTCTCTGAGGGAAGGAATTCTTTCTCATATCCAACCTAATCCTCCCCTGACACTTCAGGCCATTCCCTCGGGTCCTGTCACTGTCACCACAGAGCAGAGGTCAGTGTCGGCCTCTTCTCTTCCCCTCACAAAGATGTGATTTCTTTGCACTGAGGTCTCCCTAGTCTCCTCCTGTCCAGGTTGAACAGACCAAGTGCCCTCAGCTGCTCCTTATACAGTTTCCCCTCATGAGATCACAAATTTGGGGACTGGGGGCCTCGTTTATACATGGTTTTCCAGCACTGTTGTATTTTAGCCAGCAGAAAAAAAGAGAAAATTGGAGAAAATAAGGTATTCCCTCAGGGAGAAAGCATGAGGAAAACCTGGCTTGGAAGATTCCTGACTCTTCTCTTTAGTTGTCTGTTAGACCACTGTGCTTAAGGCCAAGGGTTAAGGTTCTGATGTCCTCTTTGGTGTGGAATATTAGGACTCTGTTTTGCCTGTGTGGAACCCATCCCTCAAAATTATAATCTACTCTTAAGATTATTCTTACTTAAAGGAAAATTACTTTAGTTACAGTATATTGGTTTACTAGTCCAGTTTTATCTATAAATCTGTTTTCAGCAATACAATATCCAGTCATCTTTATTAAGGCTTTATTCTGTAAATTAAGTTCTTTTTCTACTGTGGACTTTATAATAACAGTACATGACCTGCAACAACAACAGCGTACTAAAACATAGGCTAAATGTACCTTAAAGCTCAGACGCAGAAGCACACAAGCATATTTCATCTTGCAAATGAATGAAGATAATTTAACACATGCAAAAACTCTGAGTTTTCCTGTGGTTCATTTGTATCTAGATCCGGAAATTGTGAATATGCATTTCAGCCTCTCTGTGTACCAGAGGGGCAAAAGCAATGACACAAAATCAACATCACACTAAAAACGACATCTAGGAGGCTGAATTATGGAATGCAGTGCAGTGATATGCTTCTATCACAACAGCAGATATGACCTGTGAGTTTGAACCTATTTTATATTTTTAGCATTTTTACTCCAAAAGCATGAGCTGTGCCATTTCATTGTTGACTGTGTGTGGTTATCGCAAAAGTCACAAAACTCCAGCTCTGTGACTCTGGCAGCACAATTAGCAAATAATTCCTAGCAACTGAGTGATTTCTCTTCATGGACAAAAATGACCTGCAATATTTTCAGCCCAGAAATAAGTAGAATGCAGTTCATGGCACCAAGTTATAAAGCAGAGACAAGTGAAACAGTATTGTGAAAGTTTCCTAAACTGTGGCTATGCTGAATATACTGACAGAACTAAGCAAACAAGAAGTCACACTAATTACTGATGGGCAAAGGGATATTTTCCACTGAGTTTCCTCCTATTTTTTTTTTTTTTAAATGCAGGATGCTATTGTTGTAGTTCAGAAAGCCCCGGGCAGCTTAGAAATCAGGCAAAAAATCAATAGCCCACTTGTTGAAGATAAGTGAATTAGCTTGTGTTGAATGTAACTGAGTACCTGAACACTCCAGTGAGCAGCCTTTGTTTTGTAAGAAAGGAGATTTGTGAGGTTTCGCTTCTGAGGGCTGTGCTGGTGCACATCTCAGATTAATCACCATGAGTAAGAGGAAGCTGACCACTTACTTAGGGAAATAATTTGTGAAATTTCATTCTTTCTGTCTTGCTCCTGTTCACCATGCAGAGCGAATTTCCACATTTCAAAAAAGATGATGAATCTCATAGAAGAATCTTAGTGAACAATAACAAAGGGGACCAGAGTGAGTAGTGTATTACACAGCAATTTGCCATGGGGCAAATTCAAAATTCCTTTCCTGCTCTGTGCAGGCTCAGGTTCTCCTTCCTTTCACATCTGTCAGATCTCTGGGACGCTGCTCTCACATGTCTGTGCGCTGCAGGAAGGAAATGCTTCTGTCCAGCGTGGCCAGTGTCCAGAACACAGGCCACTTCTCCTTCCCATATCCAGAAGCCCCTGTCTGCTCCTGACACACAGGGTGTGCAGTGCCTGGTTGCTCTGCTCTCACTACGGCCTCAGAAACAGCTCTGAGCTCTTCCTGCTTTGCCACTGACCTCTGTGTTAATTGTACCTGTCATTAAGGTGATGTTGTCCCAGTCCAGCTGCTTCTGAGTCTCTGCTCTGTCTCCAGAAGTGGGAGAGAAATGCAGAGAGGTTCTTATCTCAACTTTACAACTTCCTGATCCTTGAGTGAGTTCCAGCTCAGTGTTAACAGGGTGTGAGGATTCCTCAAAGTGCCCCCTGGACATTGATAGTCCTGGAGGCCTGACAGCAGTGAGGGATGGCCTCACCTCTTGTTGACAACTCACAATTTCTTTCTGAACAATCAGTTAGCGAGATCTGGAGGCAGCCACATGGGATGTGTTCTTGCTAGGACCAGAGTTGTCCTGTGAGGTGCAGCCACAGTGCTGAGGAGGAGACCCGGCCAGTCAGACCTGGCACTGGCCACAGGGCTCCCATCTCGTCCTGTTCTCTCTGAGCAGCTCAAAATCATCCTGCTTAACTTCACAGAGTCACTAGCAGAGCTGTCACCTGGACGCTTTAAACACAGGAGTTTAGATCTCATACCAGTTGACTTTCATTCGTTATTTATGTTGTGTATTTGGTGTCAATCTCATGAGTTTTTAAGATACCCCTTGTGGCTTTTACCTGCAGGGGTGGCAGGGCAGACTCACCAGCTCTGGCAGCTGGTTATTTGCTAAAGCAGTTACCTGCTGCTTTTTGCAGTGGTCATTCTGCCTCATCCAAACAGCCTGAAAGGCACCAGCTTTTTTCTACCTATGCTCACAACCATGTAAGCAGAAGGTTTGGTGCCCAAACGCTGATGAGCCTCCTCTTTTCAGGCCTGTGTTGGCAGGGCTGGCATCACTGGTGATAGATCATCTTGGCTCATTTCCCTCAGTCAGTCAGGCCATCAGGGCTGGGAAGCAAAACTTTTAAATGTTGTCTGTGCTGGCTTGTTTTCAGCTAAAATAAATCAGGTCTGCAGTTCCTCCTACATGGTACAGAGGAGGAACCCTTAAACAGTTTCTGAAGAGTAAATCTGGCTTTTGCTAGTTTAGCATTCCTGAGCTGTGGGAGTGTTGACAGCCTGAGACTTTAGCCAGGGCCCTTTCCTTTTGGAAGAGCTGGTATCAGCAACATGATCCTCTCTTCAGTGATGGTGTCTGGGAAGGGTTTCAGATGTGGCCTGTCCTTCAGTGTGCATCCCATGGCTCAGGGCAGGAGATGAGCCTCACGTCCTGTCTCTCCCATTCTGCTCTGCTTTTTGCAGCTCACTCTGGGCGCCTGTAGGCTCCTGTTCATGCAATCCCCATGGCTGGAGAGACTGTGCAGGATTTCTCCTGTAATTACTTCTCCCTGCTGCTGGGGACACTGTGACATTAAGTATGACAGTATCCAGGATGCCTTGTTGCCTTGCCACCCTACAGTTTTCCCCAGTTGGTGCAGTTAACACCTGAGTTTGCTGGAGAAAATGTGCTGGCACAGGGAAGACACTGATGGGAGGGAAGACACTGATGGGAGGGACCACTGGAGCATGAGATCTGGAGAACTAACCAGGGGGTCTGGAGGATCATCAGCTGAGGCTTCTCCCATTGGTCCCAGAAAAATTAGGCTCCTGCATCATTCCCCAAACTGCTCTTTCTTTCCCCAGTAATAGTGAGTCTTCCTGCTCACCTGCAATTGTTTTATGTCTTCTTCAAATTCTTTCCCCAGCACCATCTTTTGCCATCTCTAGGTTATGTCCTTCCTTTTCCATCCTTTTTCCTTCCCACTTGTGTATCTATAACTGTAAGGAGAAAGCTCATCCTGCACTCCTCCTTCTGCCAAGCTTGCTGGAAAAGGCTGTGCAGGGAATCAGGGGCAAGATTCCTCATGGCAGCCCTGACCT
>VYXD01006812.1:461118-704577 GCA_013397195.1 Hylia prasina
AAAGACTGTTCCAAGTAGATCGAAACTGAAGCAGATAATGGGGTATTATTAGAAGTAAAAATGCTTTGTGAATGGCTAGAATTTATGTTCAGATCTGTATCTAAAAAGCACTCCTATAACCTTTGGAATCATTGAGTAACCTCTTAGTTTCTTACTGCTGTCTTCTTACTTGCTGGCATTCACAGGCTATTGAAAAGAAACCACAGAGTTACAAGAAAATGAGCACTGTATGTTCAGGGAAAACGCTTGAGCTTTACCACTTGGGAAGGAAATTAAGTGGTTAGTGATTTGCATAATGTGGGCAGCACCTTCTACAACATCCTTTATCAGAACCAAAATGACTAATGTCAGACCACAGAGTCCTTTTGAAACCGTGGGGCTGTTTCATGTTCTCTCTGAACCTCTACACACTGCACGGTACCACTGTGTCCTGTTATAAGTTTTCATTTTGCACAATGTAGACCTTTTTAATATTTATCAGCATGCTGCCTCTAACTTGATACATTTGTACTGCACAGAAATTGATTTTCAAGAAATGTGTTTTGGATTTTTCGCACGCTTATGGGGTTTGAGAAATGCATATTTGCATAGAAATAATCTTTAGTGAGCTAAATTTTAGAGTATGTCAAATTTATAAATATCACTACTGTAAAGACATATTTTTAGAAATAGATTTCTGGCACAGTTTATTTCAATTCCATTTTTCACATTTGTGTCACCAGTACAGCTTTGGCTTGGTATTTTCTAATGCATTTATTTTCGGCATTCATGTTTTAGAGATTAAACTTTTGCGTTGTCTTGCTCAGGCAGCACAGCCTGAAAATGAAACGAAGCAAGTGAGGTGCTTTGTTTAAAAAACATCCATTTGGTTTGAGACATGTGGCCAGGAAAACTCACCTCCCTCATTTTCCTTCTTTCAATTCCAAGCAGAACCATATTACTCGATTTTTCTGTTACTTTGTCCCTTTACTGAAAAAGGAAGTTCTCTTTTTTTGAGCCTCCCGTACATCTCTAAGGCACATTAAGTTTCCTGTGGCTGTTCCATTTCAGAGTAGCTGCTGTGGCTCTGCTGTTACCTTATGCCATTGCAAAAATACAGATGCCTCATGCACAGTCATAAACAAGTGATAAATTGAATTTGTTTGTTGGTAGAGACTCCAGAGTTCTATCTAAACAAGAACAATATATGCTTTAAACACAAGCAGTAATATGTATGTATGGAACTGCAGAGTGTGCTCTAAACTCTTCAGGTTGGAATCACATTGCCACAGCACTGAAAGGATGTTGGAAATTTATTCTCCAGCTCCAGATTCCCATCCTAGAAATGGGTTTTGTGTTCACAAAGCAGGGGAGCTGCCTTGCATCCCTCCAGTTCTGTAGAGTCCTCTGCAGTAAGGCAACGCTATTGTGCTCATCTGTTTGGTGTCAGGGGACACGTAACTCATTCTTCCTATTGCCTGAAGTAAGAAATTAGGCTCAAGAAATAATAAACAAGCCTGGTTTCTGTGGAGTTAAATGGAAAGATACACTTATCCCAGAAATAAATTTCAGTCTGTAGGCTTGTTGATGTAACAGCTTGACTTGGTTTTGAGTAGATGTTTCCAGGGAAAAGCCCAGCTCCAAGATCTGGCTGCAAGTTATTTCAGTGTTCTTAAATTTTGCTGTAAGTCTCATTATACCACCTGCATTTTTCAATCTCTGCAGTGTAAATGCATTTAATTGTGGTACCTTGACAGCATTTCTGCAGCTGCTTCCTGTTCCAGATACTGTGCCTGATCTTTGTATATACATAACACAGGCTGAATTACTTGAGGCCAGTTTTCCAGTCCCTCTGGAAATGAGCCACTGGTGTAGACTTCACGAGGCTACTGCTAATCAGATGTCTCTGTGTACTGGCAAAGGTTTTGCTGCATTCACTGGTGTAAGTTTCCATGTGCATTTTCAAGTGCTGCTCTTCTTGTGTCCTAAAAAGTGACCTAACATCAGGGAAGGTGCTTGGCTTGGCCCAGGGCACTCTCACCATAAAAAAAACATGGTACCACAGAGGGGCATTTCTCAGTCGGAGAGTCATTCAGCTTTGGACTTTTTCTTCTTTAGTGGTCAAATGTATTGGCCCTTAAGGAATGGTATGTGTGGTCTTTGGGTTTGTAGAAGCATGTTACTCGAGAAAAAAACATGTACATCTTCTATTTGCACATATAAATATTATAAATGCAATGTAATACCTATTCCCTTGTTTATGTGTGTTAGAAGATTGAAGGCATTGGACTAATTGAAGAATTAGGTTTGTTAATGTGTACCAAAAGGAGGGAGAAGGAGGTCAGGGCATCAGGGTTTTGTGTGGCTGTGTTTAGGAACAAATGCTCAGTGTCACATATGGGACAAAATTCTCTCTGCTGGTAACATCCACCATGAAATATTGCTTCTGTCCTGATTAAAAATAAACCAAAACACTGTACAATACTCAAGGTATTTTTATTTTTCATAGGACTATATCAAAAGTGAGAAGAATTTAGGAAATCCATTGTAAAATGGTCAAGGTGAAGGAATTTTTCTGTGAAATTCTCTTTGACCGGTTGAAATAGCTTAAACACTATTGACCATTCTCCCACCAGCTCAGTGATGTGTGGCATTTTGAATCATCCATTTTCTATGAGGACTACCTGGGGTTAGCATATCATTACTTGATAACAGAGTTTCAGTTCTAACCCACTGGCAGCACTGAGCTTTAAGCTGGATACACTTGCAGGCTCATCCAACCCTACCTAATTGTCTGTACATTTATTTTATTGTCAACTCAGAAACAAGCTGAAGAAACTAACTGTTTGCTTTAGAACACATTAACTTCTTTATCACATTAATACTGACTCATATCTTATTTCCCAGTTGCAGTAACAAAACCATTCAAATATTTCCCTCACAGGACAATATCTTTAATAGCTTCTGTGTGTTTCCTATTTTTGGCTGTTTCTGTATAAACAGACTAATCTAATAGCTTGCTGAACCATCTATACTTGGCAGAAATTCAGCAACTCACTCATTTCTATGGCAAGCTGGGATGCCAAGGGAAAAAAAAATCCTCACTTTTATTGCACTAAGATCTTTCTTAAAGTTGTCTTTTATAAGTGTAATATGGCTATCACTTGGGTTACTGCAGTACCTTGGCTGAAGAAACCCCCACTTTTATTGCAGAGCAGGATAACCCAAATAGGAGAGCATTATTCCCTTCACAATGTCCACAGGAATTCATTTACCTAATGTATTCAGTGTCTCTTATGTGCACTGCTTTAAATGGTGGTAAAGCACACACTTTAAAATATTGTTGAGAGCCAGTTGGGAAGGCTGGAGAGACAATCTGGAAGTTACTGGAAAATGCTTTTATGAAGTCGTCTTGCTTGGGTTATTCAGCCATCCGTGGCAAATTAAATTTTGTGGTCCCTCCATGGTGATCAGAAGCTGTGCTCTGAAGCCACTCAAGACATGTCCCCCATCCTTTTGGTGGCTCTGATCCCAGTGTCCCCCCATGGCTTATGTGGATAAATGGGTGAAATCCATGGTTCTGTTTCTGGCTGCTGCTCTGTGCCTCAGGACACTCAGTTTGATGTACATTTATTTTGGGGCAGTGCTATCTTAAGCGGTCTCAGGCTCCTGCTTCCCTGAGCGTCCCTCCTCATTAAAGTCAGCACTTTTCCATGGTTTATATTTCAGTCAGATTAGTTTCCTGATCCAGTTCATTGCGTGCTCAGATAAATTCTTGCACCAGCAAAAACAAGGCAGAAAGAAGTACGCAAAGGCAGCGAGTGTTTAATGCAGTTTAAAAAGCTTTGGTTGTAGACAAATGTCCAGCCATGGTTTGGTGTCTCTGCAGTCAAAGCAGGAAAACGACATCCTACAGTTCCTACCAGTGGTGTGGTGGATTGGTATTTGTGATAAATATTTGAGCTATTGCTGAATGTAGCTATAAAAATGCAAATGGTGATGGTTTTCTTATTGTTTTACAGTGTATCAGCTGCAAAGCCTCTTAGAGTGAAGGGGTTTATTTAATTTTGGGCATTTATTGATACTTACAGATTTATTTATATAATTGACATTTTAATGTCCCTGTCCTTGTAACATTTGGGTGTAAGGAGTTTATTGAAACCATCTAGATCTGAAATCAATGCATCTCTAATACAAGGAGGCTCCTTACCTGCATTGGCCCAACTGTACAAAAATAGCTCACTATTGGACTGTCCTCAAATGTACAGTGGTAATGCCTGATTTTAAACCAGAGAAATATTGAAGTCTCTTAGGCTTTCCACTTCCTTGCTTGTTTTTTACACTGTATTTTTAACATTATTTTTGCTATAGTAGGCCAAGTTCATCCCTAATATAACTGTATTGAAATCAGTGGGGAGACTTGTAATTTTAAGAATAAGAGACAGTAAAGTGCTTTGCTGGATCAGGGCCTAAAAGGATTAGTACTGTGGAATGCTTATGGTGGCCATAGAGGTAGCTGTATGAATAAAAGTAATTTTAATTGCACTGGAGCAGTTGGGGAATTTTATTCCACCTCTCAAGAAACGAAATAAAATATAGAATAGACTCCCACTGTCAGGTAGAGAATCCTATAGAATATTTCACATGGCTTTGCAAATATTGAAACGAAAAAATTAAAAAATCTGAGCTATAAACTCCCTAGCTTTTGTTGTGTGGCTTGTGCACGTTTTAAAGCAGATATTTGGGATACAAATTATAAGACCAATAGGGAGTATTGATTTTTAAGTATAACTATAGTGGCTTTGAGCCCATTCTATGTTTTTCATTAAGGCACCAAACGGAGATTTTTTCCCAGAGAACTGAAGCTAGCTGATAATTTCTTACTGTATTCTGCCAAGGAAAATGATGAACAGACAAAGATGATTTCTGTATTCAGGCTGTTCTTGATTCCCCAGGAAAACTTGGCATCAGGTGAAACATCTGGTAGAATGCAAGCTCTTCCCTTCCAGGTGCACCAAAGGTGGATTTGGGACTAGCACTTTTTCCACTAGAATGGATTTGAAGCTGTGCCTCCAGAGTTGTGTGTGTAAGGCCTTAATCTCCAGTACTTAGTAAAGATTGCTCATATTTAGAGTGAAAGGAAAAGCAAAGACACCTAAATTCATCACACAGGCTCAGGACATCTTAGAGCCCAGGTGCAGGAAGAGCTTCACTGGTCCTGGCCTGGAAAGCAGCAACCTGAGGCAGAATTGCATGTTATGGAACATTCCTTCCATCAATCTGTACAACCACTGAGTTTTAGAAGTCGGCATTTTAAATGCAAGAATATTTGTAGTTATTGGGTTGGTTTTTATTTTTTTTTCCCCATCTAATTGCTAAGTATTCCAGTTATGTGCTTGAACTAAACAAGTGACTCTGCAGATTTTGCAGTCTGCTCCAGGATGTGGACTTGATAGGTCGTGTCATAATTTTGAGGGTTAGTGAGTACTTGATTGGGGAGTATAAGTGACATAATGGCCTACTGGTGCAAGAGCACTTGCTCTGGTTTTCGATCCTGCTAAAAGCCAATGTCCTTGGGCATGGGGAACAGTGCCAAGTGCTGCTCCTGACTCTACAGTGCATCCTTTGTGTGACATGGTTTTAGCTCAGGTGCTTTAGTTAAACTCAAGTGAACTAATTGAATTTTGCTATGTAAAATTCCCCCTGTGCTTTAAAGCAGATAGGCTCAGCTGTAATCAACTATTGTACTGGGTTGTGGTTAATGCTGAGGTTCACTGAGAGAGGAAAACAGTCTCACTGTCCAAAGCAGAGAGTTATTGTTAATCCTCTCCTTTTGTAGCCATCCAGTAATTCATTAGTAGAAAAATATGCCTGTGCTCCTTTCTAGGAAAAACATTCATGAAAATAGATGTTCAGTGCAGGTGCTAGAAATGAGGATTTCACTGTAGGTGCTGGGCTCCTGCCTGTGGGTGTGTGCTGCAAAGAGCTGGGAACTGACACACACTGTGGTTTTCTGATGTGTCAGCAATGCTAAGATGTTGCATTTTGTCTGCAATAACAACTTTGAAGGTGATCATCAAGCGTTCAGTTGAATTTGTACTCTCTTTCTAACATCACTTTGCTTGATGATAAAAATCAGAGTTTGTATTCACACAGAGATTTGGGCACTTCAGGTTGTTTCTGAGCCTTGCCACGTGGCTTTTGCTGTGTGGCCCAGAGGTCAGGCAGTACTTCCTTCCTTCCTTTCTTTCTTTTTTTTTTCCTTCCCTTTTTTCCCCCCCCCCCCCCCCCCCTTTTTTTTTTTTTTGGCCTGTGAGTTGAGGTCTGAACATTGCTGTTTTTTGAGCCTCAGCTCAGATAAGATCAATTTTCCAATTGTGTAATACTGTACCTGGCTTTTCTGAATGGCACTGTTAATTGTCATTGACTATAATAGAATATGAACAGCACAGCCACTTGACACCAACTTAATGGTTCTGACTTTTCAATGGTGCCAAGAGTGTAAGGCTAGAGGGGAAAAAGGGTCAGAGGAGAGATAAGGGCTTCTGATTCCGCTGAAAAATATTAAAGCTTCTGTATCTTTCAAGTGGTACTTGTGAGGGCCACCATTTCTATGAAGTCACCTTTAAACTGGAAGTGATTGAGAAATTTCTAGTACAAAAGGTCCCTGAGAACAACTCCACCCCCCTCCTCCACAAGTTTTTTTCAGGTTAATAGGCAAACAGAAAGATGCAGGTCTGGGATGGCTCAAGGAGAAATGTGGGCAGTGATATTGTGGATGACACAACCTGTCCTGAGAGCTGCATTGCTAACTCTGTTAGCCCTAAGGAAGAATCATTCTTGTTTACTGCTGTTTTGTCCAGCTGGGAGCTCTGGGAAATTTTGTGATTCACTTTAGTACCTCTTTTAAGAAAAGCTTACTGTCCTTAAATACACAGCTATCGTTGCCCTCTGGGAATTTGATCATACAGAAGATTACCTGTCTAATCTGATCACAGCAGTTCTCACCACTCTGGGCTGTGAGGGACAGAGGCCAGGAGCAGAAAGATGTTTTACTTCTCTTCCTTTCTGGAAGAAAAGTGGAGGGAACAGTCATTTTCAATGCATTAAGAACCTGTTACTTGTATGGGATGCTAGATTATGATTTTTATAGTGTGCTTATATTTTAATATAATTTCTCAGGGATTTCAGAATATCTAGTAGCTAAATGAGAGGAGTAACTGCTGTGTGGAAATCTGGGAGAGGTGCCTGGTATGTGGATGGAGACGTGCTTTGAGTTGTGTGCAGGATGTTTTGAATGTGGGGCAGGCAGGGTGCTTCAAACTGACAGAGAATAAACTTAGATTACTTATTAGGAAGAAATTCTTTGCTGTGAGGATGAGGAAGCCCTGGCACAGGGTGCCCTGAGAAGCTGGAAGCTGCCCCTGGATTGCTGGAAGTGTCCAAGGCCAGGCTGGATGGGACTTGGAGCAACCTGGGAGAGTGGAAGGTGTTCCTGCCCATGGCAGAGGTTGGAACTGGATGATCTTTAAGGACCCTTTGAACCCAAACCATTCTGTGATTTGATGAATCTTGGACTGAGTCCTTAGCACTTATTCCACAGGTGCTGGAGAGTTAATCCATGCATTCAGTTTGAGTCAGCCAGAACATGTCAAACTTCTGTTGAATTTGTTTAGATGACACCACAAAACAGACAGAAACTGGAGTAATTTATTTGTCTATTTGTGTTCTGATGTTGAAAGAATGCCATTAATGTGCAAGGGACTGACTCAGCAGAGTAATAAAATAGTGGCAATGTTATGGTATCAGGTGTTTCTGCAGGAAGAATTCAAAAATCAGACTAGATAAGAAGCATGAAGAACCTCTGTGAGATCATGTAAATACTTGACATGAAAAAAAAATCTAGAATTTAAATACTAAGTAAAAAGATATTAGAAGGAGGGAACATCTCATTATCTTAATATATCCAAAAGGACTGGTATAAAAAAAAATCTTCAGTTTTCTTGAATCTGAGTTGGGCAGACTCTGCCAATTTATTACAGAAGTTAAAAATATTATAGAGTTGCCTTCTGAGTGGTATGTGTCAGTGGGTATTTCACTGTTGTAAGAATTTGGGGGGTGGAGTTTTTTTTGATGTTTTATCACCAAGACAGTTGTTTGGGAACAAAGCTTCCAGAAATGGTTGTCAGAGAAAGTTTCTTTATTCTGCCTGATCTAAGTTTTCCCAGTAGATTTCTGTTTAAAAAGAATAAACAGAAAAAAAAGAAAAAAAAAAAAAGAAAAAAACCCCAAACAGTAGAAGTGAGATTTAGATATAAATATGACACTAAACTATATCTTTTAATACAAAAGAACTCTTTTTTAATTAGAAGCTTGGAAGGACATATCCTTTAATTGCTGCACTTGTAGTTTCTGGGCCATCAATATCCTTGCTTCTTTCATTAATAAACTGGCAAGTCAAGTAGGAAAGCTGCAGGAGTATAATTTTTTCCCTTAAGCTCTACTTAATCAACAGCAGACTTGATCAAACAGGAAAAAGAAAATGTAAATCAGTTGCATTAATTCTGCTGGCAGTAAATAGTAGGAAGAAAGCTAAACATGAAAGAATGCTCATTTTGCAGCTGATATCTGGGGTAGGACTGAATGGGAGAAATAGGTAGTTAAACAGCTCTTTAGATGGTGAGTGACTGGGGGAATTCTGGGGTTTATGTATGGATTAGCACAGTGATAGACCCTGAGTAGCAAAAGAGGGTGACTAATTACCTGACAGAGCAGCACACCATTCGCCTTGGTCATTGAAATTAATTTCTGTTTTCAGGACTGGCAGAAAGCAGCTGCAGAATTTCAGTTCAATACTCAAATTAACTAGGAGTCTAAATTATTTCTTTGCACATACGGTATTAGAGGAGTGGGTTACTAAATTGGTCTTGATTTTACACACCGAGGCAAGAATTATTCCACCTTTTCATCTGAAGTCCATGTCCCCTGAAATCGGGGAATAAAACCTGTGCTGTAATAAACTACTTGTCACTGATGTGAACTCTGTCAGATAGTTAACATCTTAACATTTCCTGGAGTCCCAGATGAAGGAATTATAAAATAAAGTCTTCTGGGTCGAAAGGAGGTTTTACTACCTACTCTGCTGAGTAAAATAGACTGAGTTGAACTTAGGTGAATTCATGGTTTGAATAGGATGATGCCCAGGAATTTGTTTTACAATGTGTATCTCCTTGACAATCTGGTATATTTGTAACTTCACTGACTGATAAAAGAGGTGGGAAAGGTGTCAGTGGGTTATCACTGATGAACTTGTAATAGTTTGAGGCCTGGCATTAGTAAAAAAGGAAAGCCAGCTGCAGAAAACCTGCAGAATCAACCTTGTAAGAAAAACCTGCATACACTAAAGTGAATTCAAACATGCCATGATTCTAAAATGCAGGAATTCTGCCAGATTTCCACATTGGCAGTTGACTCATTACATCCATGAGCATTTCTCCTTTTGCCGCTAACAAAACTTCCAGAGCCTTTTGTCTGTTTAAACTTTCTTCATATTTTAATTTATTTATTCAGCAAAAATAAATTTGAAATGTTTATGAAGTAAATAAATATGAGAGGGAGGAAAAGACAAGAGTATGAAAAATGGAATAAATATTTGATATTCAAGAGTAAATTTTATTTAAATGGAAAATTAGCCAGGAGGGGTGTGTGAAAGCCTTTTTCAGCACTTCTGCCCCATAGTATTCTTGCTGAATAAATTATGTTACTTCCTGCTCTTTCCTGTGTGGTGCCTCTCAATAGACACTTCTAGGCAGGAGGATTACCACATAAAACAGGAGCTTTTATCTAACTGTATCTGTGTGGAATCACTGTTGTAACTGGTCACCTTAGTAACTAAAATGTGTTTTATTTCCTCTAGTGATGCTAAGGCAACACAGCTATGGAAGAATGGATTGGATTTTATTCTAGTTCCATAATGAATTTGTAGAGCTTGCAGTTATTTAGAAAAGCAAAAACAAAACCAGAGAACATTCTTTTAGTCAGACACTGAGCAAACTTGATCTGGAGGTCAGTGAGACAATGCACTGAGAAATGTGCTCTGGCATTTGAGTAATATTTCACTGTATAGTGGCGATAATGATTATGAGGTTATATACAATAATTTATTTGTATTGTCAAAAATAAGAAATCCACAAAACCAATTTTGTTAAACTGAAACTTAAAATTTATTTTAGTCTCCAGTACATATATTAATAAGATTAGAATATCATAATCCTGTTAAAAGTTTTATTCCCTCCCTAGTAATTTCTTTCATCATCCTTTTGCTCTTCATCACTGTTGTCCAGGTATTATTTTATCACTGTGTATACTCTGTATTCTATTTTTGCATTCATTAAAAGATCCAGTAGGTTTTTTTTGCATACTAAAAAGAACCAAAAGGATCACTAGAGAATGACGCATGATCTTAGATATATTGTTTTCCTGTTCATCTTGTTGATGGAGACAGTTCTGTGTCTATGTTGGTATACCAAGAATCTTGAATTAAATTTCATTTAGGCAATTGATTTGAGCTGGTTTTAGAGATGTAGGTGTCATTTATGCTTTTAGGTACTGGAAAATTAATATTCCTCCTATTAATGCCAAGATTCTACCCCGATTACCATTAAGCAGCCACTAATATGAATTCCCCTGCACTGCCATTACAGCAGATGATACTAATGATGTGTTTTTGTCTTTGATGTGGATAACACATAGTCCTGAGAGCATGCTAGACTGAGAACTACAATATTTCAGATGTATATTGGTGAGCTATGTTGTTTTTTTTTGTTTTTTTTTTCTTATTTCAGCCTACTGTAGAAGGCATCATTGGTCTGGGGAAGTCACATCTATGAGTCTGTTGTCTACAGGTCAGCTCTGAGAATGGCTTTGTGAGTAAGAACACAAGTGCACTGGACATCTCTCGAATGGAACTCAGTCTGTTTTCAGAGTGATTTCTACCAAAAGCAAGATTTGAAAAGCTCAATTTATCTTTGTCGGTCACCTGAACTTCCATTCTTCAAGTGTATATCACTCTCTTAAAATACTGATCCATCACTTCTTACATAAGACTTCTGTGTTGAAGAGGATAACCTAAGATATATAGATTCAGGATATAACTTTGCTTGCAGGAGTCATGAAAAAAAGTTTATAGTAAATGGGAGAATTTTAAGAAATTGACAAAACAAAGATAAATACTAATTCCTTGACTTCTACGGTAAGTGATGAAAGGATGTTCTGTCCTTCTAGACACTTGTCCAGCATGGAGTCTCTCCCTTTTACTCTGTGCTAACTCAGCATCTCAAGAATCCTGTGGAAGTTTTTTTTGTTGTGAAATATTTTCTTCTCAGCATGAGGCTATTACCATGGTCAGGAACTTCTGGTGATCATGCAGGGGTAGGAAAGTGAAAAAGCTTCTGCTCATCATGGCAGCTGACCCAACAAGGAGCGCTGGTGAGCAATTAGAGTCTCATGACCATATACTATAAGTTGTTTAATTGTCTTTTGCTTGGAGTTAAACAAACTGGAAGCTTCAGATGGCAGGGCACTGCCATTTTTCAAGTGAAATTGCAGAAACAGGAAATCTATAAAGAGGGCACATATTTCATACGTTTTCTCCACTTGCTGCTGAGACCATTATTAATGCTGCAATTTAAAAATAAAAGATACAGAACATTAGAGTTCTGAAGGAAGTCTCGTTTTGGTGAGTTAGATTAATTCTTCTCATTGATGAAGTCTTGAATACCAGAGAAAATTGCAGAGGAACTTTCAGTCTCAAAAGCCAAACCTGCTTTGCTCTTTGCCGCAGCAGAAAAGTGTTTGGGGGAGAGAAAGAGGGCAGGCTGATGTGTATTCCACTTAAACAGCACCTTAAACCTGCTAAATAAAATAACTTTGGGCCAGATCCTGTCCTGGTGAGCGTTGTAGTGGAGTTTGCTTGTGGTTAGGGTATTTAATCTCCCCTGGGACCCAAATGATTAGCATATCATGTCATGGGGAGGTATTTATTGGCATGGAAATGTTCTTGGGAGGTTTGTGTTCACAGGTTTAAATCAGAGCTGAGCACAGAGTTTTAGGGCCTTATTCACAGTAAATTTTATGTTGGTGAAAGGTTATGGAATGGGTTTCTGTACCATGTCTACTTGCTCCCACAAATCTCAGAAGAGATATGGACTCTAAACTTTGTTGTGAGTGTTGGGTGGTGGGTGTTTTTTTGTTTTGTTTTGTTTTGTTTTGTTTTGTTTTGTGGGGGTGCATAGCAAACAAAACAAGGGACAAGTTCCTGACATGCCAGTCTTAATTCTGCAGTGCTCCTTTATGCCAAACATGCTCAAAGCAATCTCCTGTAACAACTGGGGCTCCAGGATGAGCAGTTAGTTTGTGGGTCTCAGTTCGAGGCTTCTTTCTTAATACCAGTGTCTGATGGAATTTGAGTTATTAACACCGCTGGACATGTAATTAACTCACTGCTCACAAATTAGTCATATCATTGCTGGGCAATTTTGGTTTTGGAAAGGAGGTTCTTCACTGCCCTCCTGGGCAATCTCTTGGGCTGTAAAGCTGTTCCTTGTGACAGCACAGGGGTGTCAGTGCCACAGGCCTGTCCCTGCTGGCTTCCTCACCTCTCAAGAGGAGAGAGGAGGAATAATGAGAGGTAACTTTAGCCAAACACTGAACCTAAGGAAATGTTTGAAACAGACACAGAAACAAATCTGTCATTGTCCCAAGATGAGGTGATTTATGCACTGTGTTGTGTCATGATTTAGTGTTTGTGTCATTTGGTAAATGCAGGACAAGGGTTTCCTGGAGAAAAACAATAAATGAGGATTCAAAGTAGTGTAATGTTCCTGTGCTATAAGTTGTCCATAGATTTTTTGAGGAGTGGATAACATTGCTGAATGGGCAGGGAACACAAGAACACAAACATTTCCTTCTCAGTTTTCCTATTTAGTCCACGTGTAGATTTCTGTTTATACAGAAAAGAGATAGAATGAGATGAATGAGGTTGTGTGCAGGGTGACGTCAGTGTAAGCCAGAAATAACCAGCACAGTTATTGTTGCTCCAGATCTGATGGTTTCATCCCAGCAGATCCCAGTTATGGATACCTGTCTGTAACTTTATACAGATGAATAATCTTTTGAAGCAGATAAAATTCAGCCCACTCCTGCTGCCCACTGAAACAGAGAACTGTAAGGGCCCTTTCCCAAACCCTTAGGCCCTCACAGTTCCACAGAGTTCTAGTCACTGTGCTAATGCAATAAAGTACTTTTGTCAGTTTTGCTGACAATACCTAATAATAAAAGCAAAAAACATTTTAAGACAGCAAAGTAATCTCTAAACTAAGTGATGTCTCCATATAAACACATGTGCATAACACATATACTTTTCTGAAGAGTGGACAAAAGTCATCATTTTGTGGCAGGCAAAAGAAGGTTCTGTAATTACTGAAGATTTATTGGTATTGAAGTGATTGTTTAAAGTGTGGATACAAGGACCAAATCTTGTATGCAAATTTGTAGTGCCAGAAGTAACAGGAGATTTAAACCAAGCAGAGTATGACATATAAAAAATCCTGATAGTAATCTGGTTCCCCTTATATTTTTGCATAGTTCATTCATTTCTCAAGTTTGTTGTTGGAATTGCATTTATGTTACCATAACTTGACTGCTGTTTGCAGTTAAAGAGAATCTTTTGGTTTCTAGGAAGCAGATATACTAAAGTTGGCTTGATAAACCCCCATTGGTATCTTCAGGGAACAAGTAGATTAAACAAGTAATTATACCATAAGGCTTTTAGAAGTTAGCAGATTTAAATACATTGTATGAATCTCATCTTAATGTAGCCTTTTGTCTATAGTGCTTCCTGCCAAAAAAACCTCCTGACAGGAAATAAACATTAAAATAATCTTTAATCCCTTGTCTGGTCTATTACCATTAACAATTGATGCACTTTAATTTTGTGGGATTTTAACTACAAAATGGAATGGCTAAGTAGTGATAATTGGGTTTGGAATTATACGGTCATTTATATCAACAGAAATGCAAGTGGCTGGGAGGGTGATTAATTATTTAACATTTCCTGGCTGTAGTTCCTATTATAGAATTTTCTGATATATTCTGCTGTGAACAATTATCACCAAATGAGGATAAACAAATCTGTGATGTGAAGTCTTATTTATAAATTAAACTATATTTAGAAAATGTCTATTTCATTTGCATTTTCCCTTTCTGCTTGACAGTACTGTCACAATCAGCTTGTTTTCAAGGTTTTCTGCCCTTTCACTAATTCTTCAGGTTCACACCCCAGATTTTGTGCAAGAAAACCAGAGCTTCAGATCTCCTTAAAATAATTCCCATTCCAAATAAAGATTCAGTTTATACAGTCATGGCAATGTTTTCATGTTCTGTTCCCCTTTCATTCCCTACTAATAGAATTAGGCCATGCCAAGATATTAGAATTTAATCCTGTGCTGGCATCAGCCTACATGATTTAATATGTCCAATTCATAAAGATTTGGGAGAAGAACACTGGTGCTTCCCTTCTTAAGTAGGGTTCTGTGGCATTTGAACTCTCATCCTTGGAAGCTTTGTCTCAGGGAGTTCACATTTCACATTCTCTTCCTTACGTGGAGCCTGACTGTCACTTTGGTGCATTTTGCTCATGTGTCCTTGTTGAAACAGATTCAAGCACAATTTACAGTTGTTTTTCTTTCACTTTCTTACAATATGTTTGCTAAAAATAACTTGTGTGTGTGCAGCTTGTTTGACAACAGAACAGAAAGTAATTCTAATTATTACTTTTCAAACCATTTTTCCTGACAGTTACGCTGAAAATTTTTCCATCCCTAATTTCCATTAAAAAATCCCAAATGAGTACAACCCTTAGTCTGAGAATTATTACTTAAAGCACCTGAGTTTCTTCTTCAAGCAGAACTCCTAACAATCATCCCTGGCAGTCTTACCTAGAAAACAAAATCCAGCTTACATGCTTATATATCAACAGAGAAGGAAAAACAAGATGAAGATAATTATTGCCAGTGCAGTGCCTAGATTGTTAGTCACAGATAAGCACCCAGCCATATTAATAAATATGCAAAATCAACCAAAAAAGATTGTTCCATGTCCGTGCTGTTTAAAATTTAAGTGTTAATCAAAAGTCAGAGATACAGATAGATAAAAAGAACAAGCGTATAATGAGATAATATTAATCAATTTGGTAGGCCCTGTTTTTAGGCATGATATTTTTCTGATGCCAAAGAAAAGATTAGATACCAAAGAAAAGGAGATTTTTAATGTGGATTATGAAGAAAGATAATGAGATAATATTGCGAGTGCTTGTGGGCAGATCTGTAAGCAGAATAAAAGAAAGCATGAAAATGCTTGTTTGAAAATTTAGGAAGTCATCAATGAAAATGACTATCTGGAAGTCGATCTAGGGTGAGTGTAGACATGCTGATAGTGAATCAAGATAAACTGGATTAAATTTAAGAGTTCTCTATAGACAGACTACAGTATTAGAAGGAGAAAGGATGAATTTGTTGTGAAAAAGCAAGTTTTCTAGCAAAGATACTTAGCATAATGAGTGTAGGGGCAAAGACAAAAGGGGTGAGGTAACTGTAGGTTGGACCTTCTTGTGTGTGTGTTTGGTAAAAGCCTTACAGTTCAAAGAAAAAATTGGCAGCAAACCAGACAGAATAAGAATTGAAGTCTAGCAGTAGAGCATGGATGAGAAGTAAGTTCTGATGGGGCAGCAGTGATGGCCAGTCCAGAGGTATGGTGGGTAACACTGAAGGAATTTTCATGAGGGGAGTTGACCAAACACATTTTTAGAGGGACAGATCATGGCAAGAAGTCAAAGAACTTGCAAGACGAAGAGGCAGGAATGTCTTCCAAACCAGGATGCAGGGATCTTTCCCTTGTTCTTTGCACAGCACCTGTGCAGCCTATGTTCCTGCTCCCCATCCTGAAGTGCTTAGTGGCCTGGAAATTGAGAGAAAGCATTTTGGAACGGGCTGTCCTGGCTGGGTCAGCTGATTTTCAGTGTGAGAAACCCTATGTCAGTAATGTCAAAGCAAGGGACAGAATGTTGTGGGCCCCTGATTGCCTTGAGAATGAGTCACTAATGATCAAAACTCTCAATCAGTTCAGCCCCCACCAACTCAGCTGCAGGGCCAAGGCACAAGCTGGCTGTGCACATTCACCTTCCTCCTGTCTTTAATTAAAGATTTGTGCATCAGCCCAGTAAATCTCCAGCACCCTGACGTGTGTGTGATGTCCTGCACAGGATGTGCAGCCAGGTAATATGGTGGAAGTTTTGGGGTGTAGGGCCTCAGCAGAGTTGGGCTGAGATGGGCAGGAGCCCAGTGCAGATGAAGCAAAATGCAGAGTTCAGCTGAAAGCTGAGGGCTGGAGCTTAGTGTGGCTGTGGGAGCTGGTGGCTCAGTGTACAGCACAGGTCTCTGGGAGAGCCCCAGCTTTAACACATCCTTTGTCTGTGCCAGAAATAGATGTGCTCGTCAGCCTTTAGGAATTGAATCTAACTCAATAGCAAAGTGTTACATGCTCACAAACATTGGATTTGATTTTATTTTAACACACTGGTCAGGTTTCACACTCAGCCTTCCCATATTTTATGTTATAGTGTGGGCCTTGAGCTCCATCTAAGTTTTTCCCATAAACTAAAGCAGGAAGGTCTGTTAGATAAACTGTGTAAAATCATAGGTTTTATTCTTCCTTTGGCACACAGCACAAGAACAGTGCAACGGTGCTGGGTTTGTGTCATTGTCAAAATCTTGGTCTGAGCCAGTGGAGACAATTTGAGACTTTATTCATCCACACACCTCCAGTATTTGTTGGGTGATGGTCCATTAGTTAATGTGTCAAACTCAGCAGTATGTGAGGAAGTGGCAGTGTGTATAGCACATTAACATGTTTTTCTAGTTCACACTGATCTAAATGACCTGAAATCTAATTGTGTGGATTGCTTATATCTTTTAGCACTTACTGCCATTTAGCAACTGCTATACTTTCTAGAAATATATCCAGGTATACATAAATCCAGTTCAGAGGAATCTTTTACTTCAGAAGATTAAAGTATATTAACACTGCATGTAACTAATTAGAACATATAGCAAGTGAAGTGTATTTTACATTTTCAAGTGAAATTCCTTTCAGCAGATGCTAATACATATTAGGACATCTGTTTATATTTTCCTTCAGTCTCTTTTTTAACTGCATCTTATTTAAAATACTGTTGTCAGCTGAAATAGTATAGCCTTAAACAATACTACTTGTATATGTAGTTGTGAACTCATATGTCTGCTTTTGAGATGTCTTTCTGCATAAGCAGATTTTTGTTTTGTTTTGTGTAAGTGAAAGATGTATAAAAAGTTGTTTTGCTTCATTTAAATTGGAGCAGGGATGCAAAAGGCAGAAAGAAGTCAGTAGGATAAAATGTAATGTTATCCCCACTAGGTAAAGTTGTCCAATTACGCCTGGTGTCAGAACTTTTCAGCATTTGAATGGCTGGGAGGGGATACTAATTTCAACCTTAATGATCGCTGCTTTAGGAGTCAACATCACAACACTTCACTTATAATTTTAGCACATCTGTCAGCCTCTGCTAAAAAGGAGCCCTGGGCTAGTGGGTGACTGAAGAGCCTTTTATCCCTAGAGAGGATTATGTATTCCCTTCAAGAGTGGGAAAATAAAAAGGTTATAAATACTCACCTACTTCACTGCTGCCCACATTTGCCCTGTTGACAAATAGTGACTTTCACATCCTGCTTTTACATTCATAAGCACAAAAATAAATAAAAACTATGCAACTTCTCATTGTATAGCACTTATGGAGGCAGCCCATTTATAATGTCACACATTCTGTAACACCATATAGTCCCTAAGCTGGACTTTTTTTCATTTCAATAGATCACACTGATTTCCTGCATGACTTTATCTGCCTAATACAAAGTGGGATTGAGCAGTTATTTGTCTGGATTTAGCCATTCCTTATCAAACATTTATGATTTAGCTGTTGCTACAACATCTTCTTGTAAGGTCTTTCTTATTTTTATCTTTTCAGGAAGGGTTTGAAAGTGATAACAGGGCTGTAATAAATCTATCTCTTGAAAATGAAACATATTTTGGGAAGCTGTGTGCTATCAGCTGCCAGGGGAGGGGAAGTTGAAGGGGCAGGACAGTCATGCGAGTGGATTGTTCCAGGGACACTGTGGGCACCTATTAGTGAAAATGATTGACTCTTTCTGGTGGAGGGTATCAGTGCATTGAGACTGCAGCCTCCTGCCTGCATGGTAGGCTGCTGCTCTGGAGGTGAAAGACCCAATAGAAAAGGGAGTTTTGCCTAACCAGGGCAAATTTAGAGAGCCATCGTGAGGCTGTAGGTTGAAGAAAAATAGCACAAGTCATAGAAAGGTCAGCAGGTTTGTGTCTTCTCTGTTTACAGAAATAAAAAATATCTCAGTCTAATTATTTGTTTCTCTTTCAATTTCTGTATTCTGTATCTAGAGAGGAAAAAAAATACTTCTAATAATAATAATAACTGATTTAATTAAATGGAGTGGGATGTGCCTGACAATAGGACCTTTTTTGTGTTGCAGCTTATTTTAAAATTTAGTTTGAAAGAAAAAAATCATAGTAAACCTAACAATTGTGTATCCCAGGTGTTTCAATATTCCTAACCAGAGCATTTTGCCTGAACATTTTCCAAACAACCTCATCATACAGAAGTAATTTATTTTTCATTACATAATGCTTTTCATTCAATGATTTCAAAATGCTCTGCTAAGTGTGCTTTTTGAAGTGCCAAACTAAGTGTCATATAACCCTGGGGAGATGTCTGCTGGTTTTATTGTACCTATTTTGCAGACAGGTAAATTCAAACACAGACAGATTAGCAGACACCCTGTGAATGAGTAAAGCAGGGAAGACCAAAACCCTAATTCCTGCCTGCTGAGAGCCAGCCCTGAGCACGTGCCCCTTTGTTCAGTGCTCAAGAAGTGCTCAGGCTGTGTGTAGGGAAAGAAGAGAAAAATAACTTTGCAGAACCTATAAAAGTTAATAATTACATTGTAAATGGTGCTTATCTGATAATGAACATTTAATACAGAACCATAAATTTGCATGACACTTTGAAAAAAATGTTCTTTTGTTTTTGTCTTCAATTCCCAAATCTGTTTATAGTTAATTTTTTAACTTGCTTAATCGAGGCTGTATTCTGTCCTGTCTCCTTTTTTGTCTCTT
Organism: Hylia prasina; assembly: GCA_013397195.1. NCBI lineage: Eukaryota > Metazoa > Chordata > Aves > Passeriformes > Sylviidae > Hylia > Hylia prasina. The sequence continues at coordinate 480,391 of VYXD01006812.1, forward strand.
CACCAGTGCTTTCAATGACCTCTCTGCAAGTTTCTTTATATAGAAACCTGCTATGCTGTCTTGAATGCACAAGGTCAATAATGATTACCCTCTAACTTTGAAGGGCATCCCCCTTCTCTGCTTGCAAAATGTATCAAGCCACAAAGTCCCTGCATCCCATAATTGTAATTTCGCTTATGAAATGCAGTATTAAGAAATACTTAAGAAAGGTATTTTTATTTCCCAAAGAGTAGAGCTTTAGGACATAAGTATGTTAAGCCTGGTAAAGTCAAGATGTAATTTTTTTTTCAGTGCAGGAAAGTAGACGTGACAGTTTAATTTAAAAAAAAATCCATGTTAATGGAAGCATTTTTTCAAATATATTTCAAAAGAAGTAAACTTTTGAATATGTGTATGGAAAGCTGGATTTCTGTTGTTCAATATCCAAATGATGCAATAAGAGATGGTATTTACTTTTTATTTCTAGGAACTGTATCATGATCTCTGCACACTCTAAAGGCTTCAGAGACTTTAGCATGATCTGTGCAGAAAAGCTGCTACTCCTGTGAACTGCAGAGGATTTGTGTAATGAAATTATGCCTATCTTTTGGAACCAGTGCTTCTCTAATAATTGTCAATAAACAAAGTCAGTTAAAGAAACTACAAAAAGGCATCTAGTGATAACAAAAAGTGCTTAAATTGAATTGATACCATAGCAGGCATCGACTGTGTCATCGCACAGCTTAATAGCTGGAGCCCTGGTTCAATACCATGAACTTGGGAAGGTTTCCTTAATGAAAGAACTGATGTTTTCTGTTCAGTAGCAGCAATAGTTTAACTTTTCTAATTACCTGCTTTAAAAGTTTACATGCCACTAATTGCAGTGCTATATAAAAGGAGCTACTGTATTGGCTAATATTAGAAAATGAGTTCTCAGACATAAATGTGAAATAACAAGTCATTTTAAAAATAACTAAATGCAGATATTTTATTTAACATTAATAGATGCACGCACTGCAATTCTTTTCACCAACAAGTAATTTGGAGTTCTATTCAAGTATATTCTCAGAAAGCTGCTTATTTGGTTTTCAGTGTCTTTTTCATCAGTTATGCATTTTCAAAATCTGCTGGCAAATATTATTTCCCTCCTCCCTCCCATTATTAACAGAAAGCTCAGAACAAGGCACGTAAGTTAGAAGAAATGTGCGTTCATGTAAATATCTAAACATATATAAATTAGCTTTAAAAATTGAATTCACTGAACATGAATAGTCACTTAAAGTGTAACTGGAATTGACTGTGTCATGTATCAGCCTAATAGCTGGAGCGCTGGTTCAATACAATGAACTTGGGAAGGTTTTCTTAATGAAAGAACTGACGTTTTCTGTGCAGTGGCTGCATTCATCAGACCACATAGTGTTCATTACACTACAAAGGACTGCCAATGTGAATTGTTAGGATCATCTATTAGGTAAACCGGATGGGGACAAAAGATAGCAGTGGAATGAGAGGCTCCAGCACCTCGGCAGGATGTGGAGTCCGACTGCTTTGATGACCTTTCACCGGTGCATTAGCATCTATTCACACAGGGATCCCAAGTTCATTCCCTGATTCTGCTAACCAGAGCTGGCAGGGAGCCAGTGGTAGGTGCCTTCATCTCACTAGCTGATGATACAGACTAGCCCTATACTTTATAGGGGCACCTTCTTTAATCTGCTTCCTTTAAATGTCCTGGAAGTGATCAAAAAATGGACGCTCTCCAGCAATGCTAGTTAGGCACTAGCACCCACCCTGGATTGTGGTGCTAATTTGGAGAGGTGCTGTAGACTGGGGTTGATTTCTTCAGAGGGAAGATGAGCCCTGTGCCATTGGGAAATGGGAAAACCAGACATGCTGATTGGCAAGGTTGAGGCTGGAAGGCCCATCGCTGACTCAGGAGCAGGCACGTTAATTCAGTGGGGATTTGCATCCACTCTGTCCCTTGCTTACCTAATAGGAGCATTGTTACGCTGTTTCATGGGGAGCTTAGCGACTGAAAAGGGAGATTCAATAGTAAAGATAAAAGTTTTGCTTCAATTCTCCCAACATCCAGTTATTAAGAAGCTAGTCTGCTCTGTGAGGCAGCTCACTACAAAAGCATTCCCAGTTCACAGACAGGCTGTGTTACAGCACATAACAGCTTTAATTCTTTCCCCAGGATATTTAGAGTAGATGTGTTGGTATCATGCACTGTTTTTCCTCTCACTTTCAGTGTTGAAGCTGAAGTTATGTGAGGGTTACTAACCTAAAAGTCCATACCTCAAGGTCATTCCCCTAACCTTATTTCCCACGTGTTTAAATGTATTTATATAGATAGGTAAAATATGGTAGCTGCTGCCACATAACCTTGTTTCCCTCACTGACATCTCCAGTGGATGGAATTGAATATAAAGCTGTTATTTGGGATGGGGACGTGTAATGTCAGTCCTGCTTTGAGCACGGGTGCAGTCAGTCCAGCAGAATCCCTGCCCAAGCAGAGGTGTCAGCTCTTTTACCTCACCTGCCACAGCCACCACCACTGCTGCCTGACAGACACGTGAGGCATAGCAAGGGAAAAGCACTTAAGAGGTGCTGAAGTGAATTTTGTATCCAGCAAAAATTACCAATAGTAATTTTTTCTTTAAAAAATTACTTTTTTTTTTTTTTCCATGTTTTAAAGCTTGTTGAAAATGCTGTGTGTATTTTCATCCCAGCATCTGTGTTCTTTCCTTTCTTTTATTCCTGCTTCTCTATGGACTGAAATTAGTGCCTCAGGGACAAGTGTTACACAGTTCTATGGTAACTGCAGTACCATGTCAGGATTTTTTTATATATCATGATTTTAAGAGGAAATACCAGGATTTTCAGAGTACATCAGGCAACTGGCCAGGCAGTAAGACCAGTATGATGAAAATGCATCTTTGTTGATCTAAAAATAGAAACTAAAGATTTTTCAGCTAGTTCTGCGTGCCTTTGTTTTCTTTTTTTTTTTTTTTTTTTTTTTTTTTTTTGTTTGTTTGTTTATTTTCTATTCTTTTTGAGTTACTTAATTAGGGAGAGATTTCAATTGTACTCAAACTGACTTGTCAGGATTTGGGTCCATATGATGGGAATGTTCAAAGGAATTAAAGGCCTGTGTGAAATGGTGCCTCCCACTGCCACTGGCTCTCCCCAAACCACAGCAGGAGGCAAATAGTGAAGATATTTACCAGATGGGGGAGTTTAAGCTGCATTAGAAATTTGGGATAGGGTAGGAGCAAGAGGTTCAAGGAAGAAAAACCCAAGTGCTCGATTTGTACAACACCTCCTTTGCAAACAGCCAAATATGGAGAGAGTTGACAAAAGGAGAACCAAAAGGCTCATTTGCAGAGGTGACATCAGAAATTTTGTTGAGGACAAATTCGTCCTTGCTGGGGTAGTGGAACAACACACACCCAACTCCTCAGATGTCCCCTGGGTGACACCAGAGTTCAGCTGAAGGAAATAAAGGGGAAACCATTCTGTGTAACTGTGATCCTTCAAAGGGTCTCTGGCTCAGTCCCTGCTCAGTTGTTGGTCTGGCCCCAAATCTGGGATCAAGGACCAGCAAGGGCACTGATCTCTTTTGATTTATTGTGCAAATCAGGGAGCAATACAAAAATTCTTCAGTCTATGCATTTTTAGCATGTTTTTAAGCTCTTACCTCTTTTTGGTAAGAGCTGTGATCTACTGTGATATAGGAGGAAATCAGTTATCTGTCCAGAATATTTCACTGCTGAAAATGCATCATATCACAGCTTTTATTTTGTTGTATGACCTCCCCTGAGAGTGCAATGTATGCACAGGTGACTACAGCTAAAGGTCTGTGAAATGTTACTTGCTACATTTAAAATACACACAAAAATAATAATAATTTTTTATTAGACTGGAGGTTAAGATGTAGTTTTCTTATTAAAGAAAAATACACTATTTTAAACTTAGAACTTGCCAAAATTGTATTTGTCTTAATGTTTAGAAAAAGAAATTTGAAGATGTAATACCAGCGTATTTAAGATTTTCCGCTTCTTGAAGCACGGAGCACAGGGGTTGATCCTCCATTACACTAAAGCTTATTAATGCCTCTCTGTGGGAGTGTTACAGGGGCTCCTCAAGACTTTGTGCACAGCCTTCACCATGCCCTGTTCAGATCTCTGGAAACACTGCAGGGTGAAAACAGAGAGGAACTACAGGCCTGTGTTCCTTCCCTGTGGCTTTGCTTGGAAACTTTGTTCAGGCAAAATATGAAATATTTGTTTCAGTTTTGCACTTGCACTGTACAGAACAGCCTTGAAGCTGCTGTGACTGGAGGGGCCTCAGGAATGTGGCAGTGGCAGGTGACTTAAATCCTAAAATGTGTTCCAGCCCCGTGGGAGGAGGTCACAACCTAAGATCTAAACATAGTTTAAAACAATAAAAAGCTCCAGGTAGCTTAGGACATTCCTACATAACAATCATGTCTTTCCTCTGCTGTATTCTGTAGGTGTGCTGAAGGAGGGGTGCTCCCAGTAAGGATTTGCCAGTACTTGTAAAGAGAAATATATTTACTTTGTAGTAAATATATAAAGTTCTGTAAATCATCTCTCTGGGCAATGAGTTTGCATGGGGGGTGAAGTGGGATGGGTTGGGGTTTTTTTCACTTTCAAAAATTGGATGGCAATTATTTTATTATGGGATTTCTGTAGGAAAATAGAAATGGAGTGGCTTGTTTGTGGAGCAAAGTTGTCATCTGTTGCCATTTTTCTCTTAATTAGAGAGGCATTTTTAATTATCTGTCAAGGTCCCCTAGAACCTGGGCTAGCTGGTCTTATGTGATGAAATCAAAACAAGCAAGTGGAAGGTGAGTCTGTCTCAACTGATAGGAAGTAGAATGAAGCCCAAATATGAGAATAATTAGCATGTTTGGACAGCAGGGAGGAGCAAGCTCCCTGTCAGGTACGTTGGCTGTACCCTGCTCCTTTGCACTCCCCTGTACTCTGTTTCTGATGCAATTCAAACACACTTGTAGTTATACTAAATAATATCCATTAATTTCATATTTAGGTAGTTTTTTGGGTGCCTGTAAATATGGTGAAGATCTCCAATACTTTATCAAGATGTAATACTCACTAAGGTATTTGTGAAGCAGAAAGAGAAATGAAGTTTGATTTTCTGCTTCCCTGTTTGCACACAGCTCCTTCTCACAGGAGTAGCTCTAGAACAAGGGAGCTTTGCCAAAGCTCATTCACAAAATACAAAGCAATATTGCTGCAGAAATTCCTGTTAAAAGTGCAGGGTGGTGTGGCCTATTACAAGTAGAAAATGATGACCAAAATCAGAATAGCTTTGAGGAAAATTATTGTGCTTATCTGGGTGGTCCACACCTGTATACTGGTGTGGAGGAGAGGGCACACTGGCAAAAAACATTTAATTGCACGGTAGCTGTCAAATCATCTATCATTGAATCAACTGTGCTTGTGTAACAAAATCCTGGTGTTCTCAATTCGAAATCACTTAAGTAAAATGATTTTGTGGTGTTTAAAAAGCAACAGAAAAAAAAAATTCACTAAAGACCATTAAGCGGCCTCAAGCCCCACGTTTCAGTGTTCATTTGTACCGATTATGGTGTGACAGCTCTTGAGTTTCCAATGATAACAGCCATCTGACTTGATCTGAGTTCAATGGATTTTCACTAAAATAGAATCATCGCCTTTGTGATGGATAGAAAAAGTAAAGCAATACATCCTGATAAATGCTCCGGCTTTTTTTTCCCCTTCCCTTATTGTGACCTTGTACAATCTATAAGTGAGCAAAGCTGAGCCCTGGCCACTGCTGCAACGCATCAGGACTTTGAAATTTAAGTAGCTCTGAAACCCATCAATGGGGTGAAGGGAGAATGGCCTGAGAAAGCGATGGATCATGCTTAGAGGGCTCACAGGGAAACAGGGTAAGCTGAAGGTCAATACGCAGACATGTCCTGAAGGAACAGCTCAGACACTCATTCACATTCACATCTCAAAGCCACTGCTGCTGTAGCTCTGCGAGCAGAGATCAGGAGGAGAGTAAAATAAAACAAGAATTTCTAGGGCTTATAATTTCTTTGCAGAGGCAAATGGCACAGGGGTGCAGTGTAAAATAGCTGTAACCTCTTGTGTTGGTGCAGTGCCCTCATCATCCCATGCCAGCAGCAAGGAGCAGAACACCATGGAAATGCATCCTTGCCAAGTACGCTCAGCTTGCTTTCAAACTTTCTCAGTCCTGCTAATTGTGAAGAGCGTTTAACGTTTTTAATATGTCATTGATCGTTTGTAACACATTATTCAGCATGACATGAAAGTGAGCTAAACTAGAAGGGATGCAATCTGAATCCATACACAAGCAGACAAGTAATTAAGGGTCTTTACACTTTGAGCTTTGTGTGCCTGAGCGGATGGGAATGTGCACCAAACTTTCACAGGAGTTTATATTCTGATGGAGTTGTGTTTTGAGGAAGGTTTGGATCCAGGTACAGTCTGACCTGGCCGTAGAGAGCTTTAAAAATTAGGGGGGAAAGAGGAAGGAAAAGAAAATACTAAAATAAAATTAGTATACAAATTTGAACCCACAGTTGCCATGCCTAAAGCAGAAATTGCCGAACAAGTCAAGAGGCTTATTAGCATTTTATGTAAATCAGTTATTACTGTTCTCCACTTCCTTAATTATCCATGTTATTTCAATACAACCCTTTCTTTGATGTCCCAATTCTATATTTAAATAGTGCAAGATTTCTATCATATCCTCCCGCTGAGGTTTGTTCCATGCAAAAAACATGCCAAGAGCAGCTATTTTAGAGACTACTGGGAAATGTTTAATTGGTTAATCCCATTTGAGTTATGAGGGAGTATTGCCACGCACAGAAAACAGAAACATGTAAAGTACTGGCTTGGAGAAGTTTACTAAAACCTGCAAGACTTCCCCTGAAATTTAGCCCTGAAGATGTTTTGTTTCCTAGGCACCCAGTGGGAAACGATTCAAAGGAAAATCCTTCAAACTTCTTTGAAATAGACTAAATGATTGATTCGTAGTAGAAATATTTTTGAATTAAAACACAAAGTCATTTTTTTTGTTCTTGCAGTGTAGAAGGGGTCTCTCTTTATATTTGACCTATCACTTTCAGTGGAAAAACAGTGTATTTCAGCTGAAATAAAGCCATCAAGACTTTAGCAAGTTATTAATTGTTACCTACTATTGAAGCAAATGAGTGTTCCTCAGATATCCCTGTTGTAAAGTGATCAACATCTTCTGTGTGGACACCAATTCCAGTGGAGAAATAAACATTCTGTATCACCTCTGAGGATCAATTCTGCACAAAGGGATGCCTAAAAATTAACGTCTGTGCAGTCTCCAATTTCCATCTTTGGACTGGAAAAACTCCAGAGCAGAGCATTGACAAATATTACTTTCCCTATTTCAAACATTTGATAGTTTTTAACCTTTAAAATACTTTTTTTGGAAACAGTTGTAGGAGTTTTAGCACAAGAAATGAAGAAGAAAACATGCATACTTTGACTGTAACCACAAGTAGAATACTACAGCAATGTCAGATCTAGGAGTTCCTCCTCATAGATTTTAATGAGGTAAAGAAATAAAATTGCAGATTTTTTTTTTTCTTTTTTCTTTTATTTTAAGGGATGGGTTTAATTTACACATTTGTTTCAAATCTGTCAGATAGTACAGTGGCTGAAAAAAGTGCATTAAGCAGCTGAGTGAAGTACATTAAACTCGGTAAATAAGAGAGGAATTAGTTGATTAAAAAAGAAATCAACTATTATGGTGTTCTATAAATAGCATTTCTCTTTTGGTACTGCTTCCTAAACCAAGGCTTGGTTGGTCCAGTTGAGAGGGTTTGGTGACACGATTCTCTGTATTCACAATTCTTGTAAACAAAACGTCTCCCTCATGCAGAAATGGGCTAACTTATTAAAAAATCCACACTAGAACTGTGGATTGCTGAGTTTCCATCACTGGGAAGTACATTGTTCCAACTCTGAAATTATACAGTCTAAAATCATCATCATGTATTTTCATCAGGATGAAATATCGGGAGCTCTGCTTAGTGCAAGGTTTTATTAATGATGTGCTGTCAGAAGCTGGATGCTCTGCATATTTGCATATTAAACAGCTGAGTGAAGAAACATTCCTTTTATTGCTGCAGGGAATAAATCAGTTTAAAGCAAGTTCTCATCATTTATACTCCTTTCAGCTAAGTCTTCTTTTATTGAAATAAATTGTTGAAGTGCTTTGCTCATTCTTTGAATACTGATGAAATTTACCTTGATAGGGCCTCAGGAAAAATAACATTTTCTTAAAGGTGCAGTGTTTTTCTTTAGGTAAATACAGCCTAACTTTTAGAAATTGTCTATAAGAAAATTTGTGCATCTCCAGCCACGCAAATCTTCTTTTGGTCATAGACTCTCTACAGGCATTTTAAGATGTTTGTGTAATTTCTGTAGGACTGCCCACCCGGAAATCCAAGCAGCAACTTCACACAGCAGAGAAAACTTACACTGTTTTTATTCTGTGTACATTCATTAGTTGCTTAGTTGTTTAGTGAAGGGGCCTTTCTGCTGCCTCACATTGTGCATTGCAGATGAGGATCAGCTTCCCTTGTCTGTGAGCTGTCTGTTGGTGGCAGCCTGAGTTTAGAAGTCGATGTCTGGAAGAACTAGAACAAAGTCAGTACCAAAGGAAAAAAGTTTGTATTTTATTTTCTGTTCTTTTATCATGCTTGAAATGAAGCGTACAAACATGTCATGAGACCCTGGTTTTCCCAAATTTACGTAAATAAATAATTTTGAAACCCTAGTTGGTTAAAAGATGAGTTTTATAGTCTGTCATTTTTCCAGGCATGAACTAGAAGACAGCAGTAGAGGAAAAATAATTTAAAATTAAGAGAGTGTATTTGAAGTCAGATGGAGCTTGGACATTTTATTTAATGCTACTGTATTATATTGGCTAGTACTGAAATGTTGTCTGTCACAATAAACAGCAAAATGGTTAAAGTATCAAAGAAATAATATAATGTGTGTATTCTTTTATTTTAAAAGGTTACAGCAGCAAGCCATTACATGCCTTTCTTATGTCATACAAAGTATTTCAATATATAAATCATTTGTGACAGGAGCTTCTTGTTTTTAAGTGGAAAATCTGCATTTAATAACATGAAAATAATGTCAAAACATCCTCTCCTAGATGGTTGCCAAGTGAACTGTTGCTTTTCATTTATGTTTTATTTTCGGAGGTTGGGCTTTGCAGGAATATTTTCAGATACTTATAAAAATAGTGATCCATTGCAGCTGTAGTTTATTTTAATTGGACAGCACTAAGTGAGCTGACTTTATGATAAACAGTGCAGCCAGCGGCTAGTGAATGCACTTCCACTTTAAAGATTATACAGAAAATAAAATCCTTCAAGCTAAAGTCATAAAGAATCAAGCTGGAATTACTTTTAGAACATATGTCTATGTTTGTCTCGGTGTGTGTTGTAAGGGTTACCTGATCCTAAAGGCATAATAATCTTTAAAAGTATATTTTCCTCACCACCTAACCAACATCCAACTATCAAAATCTCAATATTAATGATATTTTGGTTTATTTTAATTATTTAGATTTTCATTATGAATTAATAGGTATAATATTTTATGTATAGTGTCAGTGTGTTCTCAAGTGCACTGTCTGATTCTGCAATTGGAAATACTGATAATACTTCTTACCTCTTCCAAGATTTATCTAGTAATGTTCTTAGGTGTTATCCCTGTAAAAGGCTGTCATACCTTTGATTTCTTTATTACTATTCAAAAATATAAAAGACCTTTGCTTAATGTAAAGAGCTTTTTTTTTTTTTTTAAGCTATATGTGATTTTTTTTTCCCTGTGATTGAATAGTAAGTCTGACATAAATTCACTTGCTGACATTTGGATGTTTATAAGGATGATTTGGTTTAGTGGTTAGACCTATTGTATTTCACAGGGGTGTTGTCAGGCTTAATTAATTATGCTGCAGCAATATGCAGTGCAGGTTTTTGTGCCAGCATCTTCACAGAGCTTCGCAGGGAACTTCTAGTACAGGATGGTTATTACCAGACCAGCTGATTTTTGCCTCTGCCTCCTTATGTGCATCTTTAACCAGTAAAGATGTGTCTGTTTGCAAGAGGAGATTTATCTTTTTTTGTGGTTGAGAGGAAGGGGAGCTGGACAACCAATACTGACTCAAACTGCTTTAAAAAACGCGGCAAGAAAAATCTCATCCCAGTTTGCCTGCCATCTGCTGCTCTTGCTTTTGAGGATGCTTCAGATGGAAAATACATGGTGACTGGTCATATCTCCTATTTTCTTTTGGTTGTTGTAGCCATCAGAGCTGAAAATGTCATACAGAGCATTTTGCCTAAGTGCCCCTTGTGAGGTTAGGAGAACTTCTGAGAGTACATTGTTATAGATTTTTGTTTGTTTCTTCCTGGAGAAGTTACAAATGACTCATGCTCTGGGGCATTTGCTACCACCATAAGGAAACTGTCCAACGGTGTAAGAAGCTTCAGTGCTTGATTCCTTCCCCCAGATCTTCAGCCTGAGGCAGGATGTAAAATGTAGGAAAAGAGAGAGTTGAACTCTTTTTAGTGATGAGTCCACACTGAGATGTATTTGTATTATTGAAACATGAACTGTAAATCATCTGTTTGAGGATGAGTTAAATATAGGGAAAACACTGCATCATGTATTCATAATTTCCAATGAGTAAAGAAAGATGAAAAATAACAAGGTGTAAACTTATAAAAATGTGTTTAAATTGGCATCTTTGAAATAAATTTGTTCTTGTTTTTGTAAGACAGGAAAAATACCTGGTTTTAGAAATAATTGCTACAAATATTATTGAAAATTTCATGTGGAATCAGGTTGTTTTAAATCAGGAATAGCAGGACTGTTTGGGATCAAGTACACCAAGTAAATCATATGTCCTAAATCTTCTAGCCTTTGCTTGTTTGGCCTTTTTTTTGTTGTTGTTGCTTTCTTTATGAGCCCTGGGGTTGTTTGAGGGATTTTTGGGCAGAGGGTAGGTGGCGTCTCTGTGCCAGCCGTGCTCAATCCCAGGCATGCAGCTTCCCTGGGAAACGTGGGGCTCAGAGGGACCATAAGCTAATCCGTCCTGCTAAAAGGTTTAGTCCTGTCTCTGTGAAAATTGAGCACCGTAATTCTTCTTTGCTGCTGTTGTTGTTTTTAACCCAGCCTGATTTACCCATCCCTCCAGATGACTTTGAGGAGAAAAAATGCTCTTAGCGTTGTAGGTTGAGTAACGAGAGTAAATTGCTTTGCTGCTGAGAACTCTTCAGGGAAGGGTGTAGGAGGGGAGGAATTTTGGCTGCAAAAAAAAAATGGTATCTCTAGAGAAGCCCTGCCCATCTGAGTTGTAGTTTTTAAATGGTGCATTTAGTCAGAGTTCATGCCTTCACATATTAGCTTTGGCGAGTTGTTGCTGTGTTTTTAGGTTACACAGGGAAGGTTTGTCAAGCCTGCTGGGATGATGAAGACAGTTGAATTTGTTCGTGTGTCCTTGCTCCATGATAATACTTGAAAATGCTTGTTGTCTTGAAAAGGTGTGGCAAGAGGATCAGAGCAGGAAAATTCTGGAATGATTCACCCTGCAGAGGTTTCATTTGTTCTAACCAATGCAGAATGGGCTTGAACTAAAAATAAGCAAAAAGCCGCCTCTCAAGCTGCTGTTAAAACTTGATATTTGTGTTCAGCCCCCAGGTAAGTGTGGGGAGGACTCTATGCTCACACAGAGCTTGTGCTACTCCGTGTTGGCACCTGCCAGGTGCCAGAGTCCAGGTGTCACCCCGGGGCTGGCACTCAGAACAGCGACCGAGAGCAGGCAGTCCCTGCCCACAGGAGCTGGAGCTCTCTGCGTGTGCTTTTGTTGTGCTGAACAATGAAACCTGGTCCTGGCTGAGCTCCTGGAGTGCCTGTGCAACAGCAAACAACACTCTGCCCCCACACAAAACAAACCTGAAATGATGTGGCGGTGACTGGCTGCAGGTTTTCAATGCAGAAGCATCAGTGTGATGCTGGTACACACACTAGCACTCCAGAAGTCACTAGAGGCCTCTAAATCTCTGTAGTGCCCTTGTTAGTAGATGCCTGGGGATTTGCTGTTATTTTAAGATTTTTCTATTTCAGCACTATAAAATAGGGCGCAATTTAACTGAAGGTGAAAATAACTATTATATATATTTTATTAATACCTACTTTGTTCTTCAGTTGTTTATACTGTGTGGAAGATGATCTCTTATCCAAAAGGATATGTTTTACTTTGGCTTCTCTTGAAGAAGTACAACCATGTACTGATTGATTCAATACAAAAAAAAGAGAAGTTGTGACTGCCACAAGTTACTTGTAACATAAGTGTATATATATCTCAATTTACCTTAAGGTTCCCTGGTTGATACATCATTTAAACTGACTGGTTTTATTTTCCTTGTTGGCCTTTGATTTCTTATTTAACTTCTTGAAGGAAGCAATTGAAATTTCCAACTGCAAAACGTGGACAATAAAGGAGACCTCTATCAAAAACTACCTAAAACTAAGGTTCTTAATTTTTTTGGGAAGAGCCTGAGTAGCAGAGGATGGTAGCTCAGTAAACATCAAACACTGGGACATATTGCCAATTAGCAGAGAAGGCAGTTCTCAGATGTAAAAGAGCAAAATCTGATATAATTTTAAAGTCAAGGGAGATTTCAGAGCAATTTATGATCCTCTCCTTCACTTCTGAGGAAAATTCAGCATAGTTTTCTTTTTACTTCTTTCAGTATGGTTGGAAAGACACACATGGGGAAAGGCCAAACTACCACTAGTACTAAACTACTCTCCAAAACCAGACCTATCTTTATCTTCCCAGTGGAAAATACAAAAAAAAAATGAGACTCCATTCCTTTCTTTTTCATGTGTTGTGGAACTGGACTAATGCCATAAAGACAATTAGAAAGTGTTACTTGAGGTGCATGTGTAGCTACCACATTTATGATATTTTAATAAAAACTGTGTTTCTGTTCAATATCATCAGTGCTTGGCTGAGGGAATGCAGATGGTCTTTAGTCTGAACAGGTGCAAGGTATATATTTATAAAATTTATTTGATTTTTTAAAGGAAAAAGGAAAGGTCCTGCATTTCCTGTGTGTTTCTGTTTTGTTGCAGTACTCAAAACTGCAAAAGAGAAATCAAACTGGAAATCTGAGCTACTGGAATCTTCTACTACCTTAACATTAAAGCACTCGTTCAGTTGAGGTATTATAAACAATTAACATAGTTGGAATTAAATGAACAAATATTCAGAGATAGGTCTATTTTTATGGTTTTGGGGTGCCCTAATTGTAGTTGTATTTTTGTTTCTACATTTTATTAAATTTATATGACCTCGGTGAGGTTGGATGATGGGGAGACAATCCAATAAATGCCTTCTGGATGAGAGACTGTTATCTGTAGATCAGCACTTCTGCTTTATGTTGTCTTTGTGGGCAGTGGGGGAAAGTGATTTAGAACTGTATGAGAGTACTATGTCTGGATTTATGATGTACCTACCATACTATATGATATGACAATTAAGGCTCTCTTCCTTGTTTTTAATAAATATGATTCTTAAATGAGAGGAGAATTTTATTTTAAAATAGAAAGGCCTGTAATACAGTCCCAGGTCATCTGTGGCTCAGAGCACAGGAGTAAAGGGTAGAGGAAATATCCAACTGAACCCTTTAAAAACTGTGGTCTTAAAATACATAGGGGATTCATATAAGTGAAATCATATGCATTACAGAAATAGGGATCTATTTGATATTGCTGTAAAACTTCTTATTGACTTCCTTCACTTGTTCACTCTTGTCTGTGTCATACCTTGGAGAAGACTCTCCTTTTGTTCTATAGGTTTGACATTAAGCATCCTGAATTTTATCAGATCTCCTCATGCCCTTCTCTCCCGCACACATTACAGAGCTCTTGATGCTTGCAGATACAATATGCATGACATATTATCTTATTTAGGAGACACACCTTTGAAGATACTGCTCTAATAATAAATTAGCTGAATTTGACTCAGCTAATTTGGGTGTGGAAAAAATATGGTGAAATTAACCTACCAAAATTCCTTGGACTTGGCTTTGTAATTGGGTGTAGCTTTATTTTTGAAGCTGTGATTATCTCAGTATTAGTAAAAACATGATGTGAAAATGATAAAATTGTATCTGGAACAAAGATATTTCAAAATCCTGACAATTCTCTCTTGGAGTTGCTCTTCTGGAACTCCTGCAAGAGCCATTGAACACTTTTAAATTTTTTGTTTGTATCTTGAGGTAATACCAAAGGTCAAGCAGCTGGGAAAAAAGGTTTAGAGCAGGCCCAAGTTAAGCAGACTCAATTCTTTGGCATTACAACTTTACTTTAGTTTTAATTGAAAATATACAAACTAGCAAAATTTCTGGCTTCAACCCATTTACTCAGCTAGGAAGACTAAGTCTAAGCAAATGTGAAACTAAACCCATAAAAGAGATTCCATCTGTCTTCAAGGTGTGTTTTGCCCAGTGCTTGGTCAGAGCAAGAAACTCCTTTGGATGGTGGGATGCAGTGCAGCCCCTGGGTGAGGGTCACAAAGAGGATTTGATGGCTCAGTCTTAGCCCAAGGACAGTCCAGACTGATTCCACTGAGAAATTCTCTCTGCCATTCCTTCATCCAGAAGTGTCTGTGAGTGTACAGACACACACACGCATTCTCTTCTGGATGTGTGTATATATATATATATTTGTATATATACATAGAAATAGTACATATTTATACATATATTTATATACATATTTATACATATTTATACATATTTATAGTACATATTTTATATATATTTAAATATATATGTATACTTCTGTACTTCTATGTATATGCCTCTCTACATATACTTCTATATACTGTATATATACACACACACACACGTTCTATGAGGGATGTGTTTGACAGGGCTCATCCACATTGTGCAGGATGTGACCCCATGTTCATTTTGTCACATTGCTCAGGCTCTGATGTTCCTGGTACTCCTCAGGTCTTAGAGAGAGATGTGTTTCCTCTTAGGAAACACATTTGTTTTGCCTGTAGGCAACAATCCACTCCCCTGCAAGCTTTTACTCCACGCTCTCCTCATGTTTTATTCTCCTACACTGTTACATGGGCTGTGCTTGTTTGTGGGGTAATAGCTACAGATGTTCTGTCATGGGATTCTTCTGTAAGGACAATTAATGGGGCTGGGTTTTAGGCTCTGGAGAGCTGCTCAGTAATTGGATAGTTTCTGGTGTCAGAGGCAATACAATGTGGCACAGTGCATATTTCATAGTGCAATATCTGATTTTCAGACTAAACCTTCAACTAGAAGTTTAAAGTTGGTTCTTGGATTTAGCTGGTGTCAGCGCAGCATAGAGATACAAAGCTGCTTTCTGATTGAGTCCCACCTAATAAAATATATTAATGTTAAATATGTAAATGATTTAATCTTGCTCTGTAAAGGAAGAAACCTCCTGTCTTTAATTTATTGCTTTGGAACATCCCTAAAGGGAACTCAGAGGAACAATTATATTCTGGACCTTTTTTAGAAAGCAACAAAATCTTCTAAACCTCCCTGTACACTACTCTCCTTCAAGACCTCCCCTTCTCCTCCAAATCAGCAGTTAAACCACAAAACTGATCAATAAAACTTATTTTATTCTGCATTAGAAAGTGCAGACATTATTAACCAATTATACCTATATCAGTTTTTATAAATATGGAAATGTAGATGTGGTATAACTACTGTATAGTTACTCTTTTATGAGACTGAATGGTATTTAAGCAGATCATTTTCTCACTAGACTCAGCTTTCTTCAAGTATCAGTTCATTCTTTCAGAGACAAGAACTTCAAGAAACCATAAAATCTGTGTAAATTAATAAAACTGTGAACCTGATGCAAGTATATAACGCTTCTATAAAACTTTTATAGTAAATTGGTTAGACTGTTATTGAATCCACTCAGCACAGATGCTGATGGAAGGCTTCCTTTGGTTGCTAATATATTTGACAATCTGCAGTGCATTTATGAGCAAAGAATGCAAACAGTGTAACTCTCATGTTCTGCTTTGGGTGGCAAATATTAATTGCAGTATGGTAGTGAAAACCCAGGACTGTAGGTTTGGTGAGAGTTTTTCTTTTCTTCTGTGTGCCAGTAAATCATCTTTTCTAAAATGATGTGTTCTTTGAAAGGGGAACATCAGGGTGATCTTACCACCCTAATAATACCCTGAGTATGTGAGATCAGTCCACATGAGAGCTCAAAAAAAAATGTATAAACATTTAACAAAAATAAATACCTACTTTCTAGGCCCACATCATATTTGCCATGTTAGCTTCCACTGAGAGACCACTTTAAAAATGTAGAAAACGTTGACAGTTTTTGTTGGATGTGCTTGAAGATAAATAGAGCTGTTGAAAAAGACACTTATACATTTAAGTGCAAGAAGCCACACTTGGGCTTTTAGCATACATGTATGTCTAAACTGTGAAAATGTGAAAGCAAAGGTTATGATTCATAGGGCAATGGTTTCTTACCATACCAATTTTTTATTAGCATATGAAGTACAGGAGCTTACTCCAGGTATTCCCCTTGAACTTGATTTAAACCACTGGCAGCTCTCTAACACTAGGAGCTGTGGTATTTTACCATGCATCATACCCCTCTACTTGTTATTACTAAATTGCTTGCTTATACCTTGTGATGGGTCCTTCAGTTTCTCATAAATTAATAAGGCATCTGTGAATATTCGCAGGCAGGTTTTAAAGCTCTGAATCTGCTCCAATACAGAGACTTAAAAAAAAGAAAGAGAGAGAGCAGATAAAGCAAGATTTCTTTTCCTTACAATGTTCCTCCAGTATGAAGCAAAATATTATTAATCTAGACTGCCTGCTACTTTCATTTACCATGTAGCTGCTCATGGGATTACAGGCACAAAGGTTTCATAAATTTCAAATGAAATATGAACATTTGTTGTCAAAATACTGTTAAACTATAAAAGCTCTGCTAGTAGTCATCCTGCTCTTTTATTGTAACATTTATATCCGTGGGCGTTAGTGTGTTCTTGGGTCTGAAGGGGAATTTTTTCCCCCTCTTTATTTTTTTTTCACATGATTTTCATCCAGGTGACAGATAACAAGGCAAGGGATTGGAAAATACATACTTCTCATTTTTCAGACTATGGCAGATCCTTTCTGTAATTATGTGGCATTGCAAGGACCTTATCTAAGTAAGCATAGCACCTTGGATAAAATTTAACATATAGCTGCCTGGAGAAGCAGGCAGAACCGTTTTTTTTTTTTCCCCCTCAAAAGTGTAGCAATGTGTCTGTCCTGTGTGCTTCCTTCCTCTCTTTGTGTAGCACTCAGCCCAGTGGTGTTATTTGACATGGCACTTGTCATACAGCATGGGGGAAATAAAAGATAGAAAGATAAGGGACATGTGTATCTCTCTGCTGCTTAATGCCTTGGTGTTTAGAGTCACAGAGCTGTGCCACTGAAGCTCTTTCCTGTGTGAGCAGAACCTGTCCAACTTAATAGTCAGTAAGATTCTTTATGGGAATAACACAGTGCATAAATTGTAGTGTTAAACTCTACCTGAAATTACAGGGAGCTTGTTCAATGTATAGGTATTTACAGAAATGAATATGTTCAGAAATCCAAACACAGAAGTCCCTGCTTTCAGATGTCCAGATTATAAATTTTTATTCATAATGTAGCATTAAAAGTAGGCTAAATAATTCAGATTCTACTTTAATAACACCACTTAAAGTACTATAGTCAACACAGTTTGGTTAGAATTTCTGTTAGAAGATATGTATAGGGTGCTAAAATAGTCATTCATTCTTTGTCCAAGGTATAAGGAGAGTTTCTATACTGTGAAAAACGATTATGACATGTTAAAACTGTGTAATAGTAAGCAGACACTTTTCAGTGCTGATGGGTGAATTCTGGAAATGCTCTATTTATTTTCTCTCTATTGACTAGTTGCATTCAGGCAAGACTGCCAGTGCATTGACTTGGAAAACAACTGAGACTGAACAATTTCAAACCATTGACATTATACTGCTTCATTTGTGAACTGCATTGCTTCTGCATGCACCAGTTACTTTTTAATGGAGTGCCTGCATGTTTAGGAAGCTTTCAAAAAACGAGAGATGTAAGCTAGCTTAGAAAGAGAGCTGTCCGTTTTATCAATTTTATGTTTATAAGACCACCAAATAAAACAGGCTGGAAGTTTTTAAAAAATAAAGTCATGTAGCAATTCCTGGATCTGCTCTGCATGCACTTTGATGCAGTATTTAAAAAAAAAATAAAACAAACTAAGAAAAGGAAAAGTTTATGGGTTTAAAATTTCTCCATAGAGAATATTTTCAGCTTTTGAAACAATATAATTTCCAGCTGCTACCTTCAAGGCAACTTTTGCCAAGCGTTTTGTAGCACCAGCGTACAGAAAAATGAATGAGAAATTAATTTGCGCCTGAGATTTAATTTGTCTCTGACTGTCTGTCTCCATCATGCTGATCAAGCTTCTTTGTTACCAATTCACATCACTTCTTACTAGCATCATTTCTGCTACACTAGTGTCAGCTGTGTCTGGAAAAGGGCTGTTGTGGTGAGGAGCTTTTTCTTGTGTTATCGTGGCCACTGTTCTCTTGCAGTGAGCTCTGGAGCAGGAGAACTCGCCAGTAACTGGGGATTTAATGAGCTGAGTGCCAGGGCTGTGTCCTGCACAAACCCCAGAGCCAGGACGTGAGCAGTCCTGGCTACAGCTGTGCTTAATCCCTTGTGTGCCGCTGTATAGACTCATCATGGGTTATTCTAAGTGACCAGTCTCTAAATGACATTGCCCTGTGTTTATTCATACTTTTTTTTTCCCATATCTGATCTGTTAATTAAGCAAGAAAAAGGGGGATAAGAAGTCCTCCTACTGAGGATATACCCCTGAGAATCTACAGCCTCTGAGATCTCTGCTGAGGCCTTCCCTTGCCTAGACTAAGTCGAGAGAAGCAATGCAATCAAAACACTTGTAATAAAGGACAGAAAAATACTGTTCCTTCTTTCTTCTGCCAAAGACAAGGCAAAGTCACACCAGTCTCCTGCTCCTACAGCAGCAGCAGCATTGACAAAAGCTGCTAAAAGCTCATGCCTTTGTGCCCACACTGTGCCCACAGCGTCCTCTGCTCCCCTCAGTGATTTGTTACAGCTGTAGTTGTTTGTAATTTAGGAAATAATTCTGCTTATCTTGTTTATGATGATGCATAGGAGCCCTTCACACTCTCCTAGCAGCACCACTGGTCTCCTTCTAAGCAGAATAAAACACAGTGCTGGGTGGTGAAGACAACTGGAATATGCTTTTTGTAGCCCAGCAAGCAATGTGATTCCTCATACACCTGAGGACGGCTCCCCCTGTGTAAAAACCATCTTTTCTGCTCACCTTGAGGGAAGACATGTTGTTACTGTAACTTTGTTTTTACACCCTAAGCAGGTGATTGCTTACACTGTATGGACACTTTGCATTCTGTTGAATGTAATGCATAAAACTTGTTTTCATGAGAGAATGTGAACCATTGAATTATCACCTACCCATTTTGAAAGGTACCAGGGACCTTTAAATGATGGATTATGAGCTAATTCTCAGTACAGAGGTTGAATTTATTGTCTCTGGCCAGAAATGAGAATATCTCCAACTTGATCAAAATGGAGGTCAGTGATATGGTGGCTGCAGTTCCAGCTGCATAGACTTTTCACTTCATTATGGGACACAGAAATATTTAAACTCTGTCATTTAGAAACTCCAAAATGTGTCATCTTTTCATTAATTTACCTGGTCACCTATGAAGGATTTTCCTACCTGCTGATGGCAGTCACTCTTTGTGTAAGAAAGAGTGAGCCTAAATATTTGTCTAGGGACTGATATTCCTCAGATTTGCTTTTCGCTTCAGCCTCTCCTTTGCTGTGGAAGGAAATGTGGGCACAAAGGAAGCTGTGATGGTCTTTGCCAGGCCCCAGCTCTGCAGAACTGGGTGCCCAGGACTTGAAGGCTCTGCTCTGCCCCAGACCTGTGCCGCAGGCAGGGATACACCCGCTGTGTGCTTTGGATACACATCCTGCACCAATGCTCATTCACACTTTGTTGAAAACATTGGCTTTTTGCAGTCAAAGGTTGTGGCTTTCTGTCAGGAAGCTTTCATAAGCTTATTGACTGCACTTCATGGGCAGTGTTTGATATGTTGCCAGGGATCAGATGTTGCATCTTTGTTTCCGAATTGTTGACACAACCCTCCTCAAGAGCAACTCGGATCTATGTCCTGGGAGAGCCATTGGAGAAGTCTACTGTATTC
The DNA here is from genome assembly GCA_013397195.1 of Hylia prasina. NCBI lineage: Eukaryota > Metazoa > Chordata > Aves > Passeriformes > Sylviidae > Hylia > Hylia prasina. Next base: position 500,830 of record VYXD01006812.1, read on the forward strand.
AGGGGTGAAATTTTATTTACCTTGTGGCACTAGATACTGAAGTACCACATAATTTCATGTTTTTTTTTCTGTATGAGCCACAGGGACTCGATGTAATTCATGCAGTCCTGCTGCTGTTGCTGGGTTGGAATTTGCCCAAATGGGGTCAGGTGTGAGTCATTCTTGTCCATGAAGGGATTGTCCTCGTGGTCAAGGCACAACTGCACAATCAGGTGTTTCCTATACTAGCCAGATGCTTCTCCCATGTTGTCTTCCCCCAGCCATGGTGTACTTTTTAGGAATTAACATTAGAGTGGGTTTTTTTTTTCTTTTTCACATCTTGTTGAGAAAAGGAAATGAAGAATCTCACTGCTGTCATTGAGAAAATACATTATCTCAGAAGAATGTGCTGTAGTCTATAACTCTCACCATATGGCTCTTGCTTCATCAGTTGAAGAGAACTGTTTGTGAAATCTTGGCCTTGTTTTTTTCTTCCTGTTTTCTGGTCCTGCCCAGATAGTTTTCAGTGCCTCCAAATATTTATATTCTGATAGGCTCCCTTGTGAACTTCTCAAGCACATTATAGTGGCTTCAGAAACAAAGGCCATTAGAGAAAGAAAGGGCAGGCATGAACTGAAAGGCAAATAACATCTTAAAATATGTAGAGGTAGGCTGTAAATGAGATTGGTTCACCGGGATGCTCTTTTGAAATATGAAGATAAACTGCCCCTCTGACCTCTGATGAAGTTACGTAATTATTTGGGAAGGTTTATCTCTGTGTCATTTCACAGTTTTCTCCTGTTAGTGCCACTCTCTTACTTCACATTAGGGAAAAAAAAGAAAAAAAAAGGCAAAAAAAGCAAGCAAGCAAGTGAAAGCCTCTCTGGCTGGTTATCTGAATGTGGAATCCGCTGCTGAAAAGACCCTGGCCCTCCTGTTAACACAATACTTTTATCCGGTAATCACAGCCTGCGGGAGACAAAATAACAATTCATCTGGAAAACGAGATTAACTCATTTAAGTTAGGCAGTGATCACAGAGAGAAACACGTTGGTGTTATCTGTCTGAACGAAAGCATACAGATTGGAGGGCCATTCCGGTTCAGAGGGCCCATGTAGCAGGCCCAGCTTGTTGAAAGTAATTGGACCCTGTCAGAGTATGCCTTTGTGAGATATGGATATTACAATGGAATTCTATTAATCTCTGACAAATCCCCTCTCATCTGATAAAGGCTGTACACCTCTGCTCTTCATTACAAGGACTCGCTGCTGCTCTGCAGGCACTGGTGGGGCTGGGCCCCTGTGGCTGTGTCACAGGTGAAAGGTGGTGCTGCCCCTTCTGGGGGTCTTTTAATCTCTGTAGGGCCAGGACTGCTGGGCTGCTGCTCAGTGATTTGCTCACATTTTTTATGAAGTTTTCTCTTTAGGTTATTTTCAGGGGAAAAAAAAACCCACCCTTATTTTTCTGCTTAGGTATCCTAAATACTTTTGTTTTCTTGTGTTGTCAGAGTTATCATTGGTAAATGGAGGCTGAATTAACACACTGCATTTGTATTGTTATCTAACCTCCTTCTGATGCACAAAGTTACAGGAATACTATCACTCTTATAAATACCTCTGTGTTTAAAATATTTGTACATTGAAATCATCAGAAGAACAGAAAATACACTGCTAACAATGCATTTAAGGATGTCCTGGAGAACTTACCATTTTTAGTCAGTGTTTGTTGAGCTGGTAGCATGTTGGGGCCCTGATTCATGGCTTAACCTCCTAAATTCTTCAGTAGCAGCAGTAAGTATGACACATGGAGCAAAAACTATAGATAAGATGTGGCAAGTTAGTGTGGGAGAGAGAGGGAAGAAAAGTTATGTCCTCCCTTCATTTATGTCACTCTGTTCCTAGGTGTACCTAGGAACTTTAACTTTTAGTTGTAATTATTTCTGCTTCCTAATTTTCTTGTTAGTATCCTACCTTAACCTGGCCTTATTTCTCCTGAATGTCACAAATTATGTGGAATATCTATATTCTGACCATTTACACAATTTCAATTTTTTTTTTTCCTCAAGCAAGTCTGAGAAAGTTGTGTGTAAAGAAGGTAAAACAGAATGCTATTTCTTTTAGGTAATAAAGTTAACAAATACAGCATTTTATCAGGAGGAACTGAAGAATCCAGGTCTGCTTCTTCCTCTGCAGTGTCAACCATCCCTAAAGGGAAAGGCAGCTCCTGGATGGAGGGAACTGGGAACCTGTGAATTGCAATATCTTCCTTTCTCAGGCAGATGTTTGTCTAACAGGTTTTGCCTTTGTCACTGGAACAGATCAACAGTAAGGCCTCATTCCTATTTGTAAATGCCTGCAATGTGTGACTACACTGAGCAAAGGATTCTTTTTCTATAGAAATGAAACTCTCTTCGTTCTTGTCCTTCCCTAGGAAAGGATACACAGCCACAGCCCAGCTGTACATGTCTTGGGGAACAGTCATTTGTAATAAAGTTGGTAGGAAGATTTTGACAATATCATCTTAAAAACATCGAGCTAAGTGTTAACTCAAAGTTGTTTATCAGCAGCTTGGACTGCATGTTTGCCCCCTGTACATACAAGTGAAATACAGCCAAGTACAAGAATGATTGAAAGCATTGAAAGTACTTTTAGCATTTAAGTCTCCTGTCATTAGATATATCATTTTACTCAGGGGACAAAAATATTATTTTTTTAGATATGAACATGAATGGATTTCTGGTGGGTTATGTTTCCTAAAATGTTTCACAATATTGCTTTAATAAATGTTCAAAAATTCATAAGTCATTTTTCATGCTAAAAATACCTGTCTGCTTTCTCCAAAAGATACAGTGTGGCAAAACCATATGGATTTCTGATTCCTTTTCTGAAGCAGAGTGAGAAAGATTTAAAAAGTCAAATGCAGCCATCCCATATCATCTTAAAATATAACCTTTGCAATATACCTAAGTCTCCTTCATGGTATTGTACACACATTTAGCAATAGAGAGGGAGAAACAGTGGAAAAGCATTCAGGTAAGTTAGATGGAGTTCAGGATTAATAGCTGAAATATCAGTTAGCAAAGGATATAATAGAATTTGAGGTTTTTGGCTTATAGTTATAAAAATACCATCTTTCAGAATTCTGCTCATTCACTCACCCCAGGTGAGTACTTCTCTTTGATAACTGAGGAAATATCACCAGGTTGTATTTTGGTTTGGGTTTTTCATTACTGGCAGCCTTGGTGGGAAATGCAGGTGAGGAGATCTCACACTGTGGGAACTGCACATTGCACTTGCAGTTTCATAGGCCCCACATCTATTTTTAATGCCTGATGTCTTAATCTTTTTAGTTAAAATTAGTTTTGCAAGCCTGATTTAGCTGATGTGAGGAGGATCACAATTTATTTTACAAAGGCCAGCAAGATCAGTCTCTTTTGTTGGTCACTGCTTAAATTTACCTGCTGTCCTCACAAACCCATAAACTAAGGCCCAAATTTTGCTATATACAAATGTCTCCCTGGCTCTTGCAGTAATTGGTAGCCAAGTTCAAATCCAAAGGGGGAATTACCCTGCAATCATGGAATAAAATCAGATTTCCATATTCTTGCAGGGGGAAGCATACAATCAATAACTGAATTCAAAATAATTTTACTAAGGGCACAGCCTTACAAAGAGGTTATTCCTTTGGTGCTGTGGCATGAGAGTTTTATTAAACCCTCTGTAAGTTAATTTCTGGTAAGGGCTATGTTCTCTTCTTGAGGCTAGCCTTGCTTTCCCTTCACATTTGCCCAGTGATTAGCTGTTGTTTTATTTACCCTTGGTCAGGTACCTCAGTGTGCCACCTCATCTCCTTCCTCAGCAGGGAGAGTGCCACGAGAGAGTTTCATCTGTGCATGGCCCTGGTACAGCAGTTGAGTGAAACAGTCACAGAGCAGAGAGTGAAATAGAAACATATGGATTGCAGCAAGTTTTGTCAAAGTATTAAATTACCGGGAATTCATACAAAACCCAAAAATATGAGGTTGGCTTTCAAATGACATGATCTGTGTCAGTTGGCATTTCCAGGCAGGACATCATTAGAGACGCCCAGGTTTGCTAGAAAACATGAAGATAAATACATTTCCAAACTGGTAAAAAAAAGGCAGCTATGGCAGTTGCTTCATACATGACTTCTTTTAAAATCCATGTGGGATTTGTAAACACAAGTCCCTGCCTTCAGTACCTTCATGGAGTACCTGGTGTGAAGGTTTGGTACAGAACAGTTGTTCAAGTTGGGCCATCAGATGTGTTTGGATTATTTTAAGGGATGTTGGCAAGTTAAAATTTCAGTGATGATATCATATAACTTCTGGTTCAAAAGTTGAGGGAAAATTGCATTATTGTAGTATGTTAGGGAAGGGAGCTTTTAAATGTAAAAAAAAAAAGTGATTATTTGTATAATGTAGTTCTATTGTAGTGGCTTTAATCATTCATGTAACACAGTTATGTATTTGGTGGCAATACACATAGTCTAACAAACATAATCAGTTTCAAAGAGAAAGTAGGTGCATGTATTAAGAGGCTATCTAAATATATTTGAAGCCAGTTTTTTATCCTTTTTTGTTAGCAGTGCATCAATCAAATATTTATTTACAGAGGTTTTTTTTTCCCAGTGAAACATTGAGTGTGCACCTTAGTTGTTCTTGATTTTTTTCATTTTAAGCACGTTTTCACTAAAGTGTTCTTCTTCAAGCTATTCTCAATTCAATTTGAAGTGAAAGGTTTCTGAGTTTGAGTAATTTACATATAAAAGCTTTACTGTACATTTTATAAAATGACTGTGTTCAGAAAACAACCATTTCTATTTAACAATATTGTTATTCCACAAGCTGAGGTGCTTTCCTGACTGTATTTTGCTTTTACTAACAATATTTGTTCTTAATTTTAAATTGTTAGTGCCTGAAAATGTATAACTTCCCCCTTTTCTGTCCTACTATACTGAAGTGACTAGAGACCTCCTATGATATGTGATGTAAGAAGATTAAAAATACGTTTTTTTTGTCAAGGTAGGAGTGACATGCACACAATTCTTTTGAGACTCTCCTCTCTTGTTTTACTTATTTAAGTGATAATTGTTGATGGCAATTTTGAACTTAAACTCATTGCTTTCCGTGCTGAATTTTAAAATGATTCTTTGCATTTTATTGTTATCTGTAAATCCCTAGCAACCAGTTCTGAGCCTCTCACTAGTTTATCATCTCTTGTTTTAGAGGAATATAGGAACGTATGCAACATTTATGAATAACAGGCTGTAAAGAGAGGCAGCTGAGGGTTGTTCAGATTGGACCTTGGATCAAAATGAGATCTGACCATGTAAAAGTACACAGAGTACCTTAGTGATATTAAAAGATGATACTATACCAGAAATCAGTGCATTTTAATTATTTACGAATTAGTTCATTAAGTTTCTCCAGTTGCATTGCAAACCAGTTAGTTTGTAATATTTTTCTATTCAATACAGTAATTAATTTCATTTGAAAACAATAAAACTCTATTATAAAGAAGATCCATAAAGCAACTTTAGATTTAATGTTTTGTTCTCAGGAAAGATACTGAGTATAAAGCTTTATTTCTTAAGATTAATCATTGATGAATCTTCTTTTTTCTACAGCAATAAGCAAATGCCAAATAATGTCTGCTGGCAGATGAAAGATTTCGTGCTTTGCAAAGTTTGGCTTATCACCACTGCATAATCTCATGAAAAAAACTGAGCTGCAGGTTACTAGTGCTCAGGAAGGATTCAGCCTGTGCAAATGCCATTCATACTGGGGCAGTCAGAAATGCTACTTTGTACCTGTGCATCACAAGTGGAAATTGCCATGAATGTTCTGTTGATCACACACACCTCACAAAATGCTGTTAATTATGAAGATTTTTGAGTCTAAAATGACTTAAACAGATTTTGGAGAGATCTTTTAGAGTCTTTAGACTGATTTATTTGTTTGTTTTGGTTCGTAGAATTAAAAGTGTATTGGATCGATTTTGCACTTTTTTATCAGATCCAGTGCTCTGTGTTTATACATTTGAGGGTGAGCTAGGTGTAATTATCAGATTGAGTGGGAATGTTTCCTTTAAGCAGCAGCAATTTTCTGCATTAAAATCTCTTTACCTGTAGGTTTTATCATAAGGCAGAAATTACTTTTGCATGTTTTTAATCTACTAAGTTACAGTTATTTATTTACCTCCAGTTTTAAGGAGCAGAATGGGGTTTGGTATCAAGAGAAGTAGGCTGAGAACTGAAGGCAGATGATATTTTAGCATTCTGCAACTTGTATCAGTCCCTCCAAGCTCACCAACTACTCCTTCCTGTGTGAGATAACCCTCTGCCCCAAAGAATCACAAACTTTCTGCTCCCTGTAATTCTGTTGTCTTAGTTGCTGAAACAGCATCTATATATTTTATTTTTTCGGAGATACTCGGGTAGAGTAACAGAGGGCCTCATTAAGGGCATCTGTTATCTTAGTTCATATTTTATTCTGAATTTTAAGAGTGCCTCAACAGAAGGGATTAAGTGAGAGAAGAACAGACCATCTTTTTTTACTGCTCTTCTGCACCAATTGCTCCCAGTGTCAGACGTACCCTGTGATTACTGCTGTGCAAAGCTTTGCAATATGGTTGGTGCAGCCACATTTGGCAGTGATTCACAAGTCATTGCAAATATCATTTCACAGCAAATCCTAATGTAGCCTGAAGATAAAAACCATTGTAAACACTGTACGGGTTGAGAATGCCTTTGTGCTGATAAATATTTCCTTAATGTTTAGATGAAGATGCTGTGCTTGCTTTATTTAAATACAATTGTATCTGTAATGCCAGCAGAGACATACAGTGGGTGAGGAGACTGGCAAGTTATGGAGGAAAGGGGAAACACTGGGAAGTTTTGGTAGGAGTGGAGTGTCCTGTGAAGCAATTTGCTTCTCTGAACCTACTTGAGGTTTGCCCTGAGGATGTGTATCTGGGACTTGGGCTGCTCTGGACTGGGAGATTTGTGTGTTTGTGGGGACTTGATATCAATATTGCAATCTAAACCCATGAATTTTATTGCAAAGACATTCTCAGAGCAAGGAATCTCTTTGCTTTTTAACACGGGTTAGCAGCAAAACAATGGTCCCTGAAAGAGTTCTGATATATTAACAGATTGATTGCTAGATCAGGCATTAATGTAAATATTGATGTAAATAGACTGACACTTTGCAGTGCACTGCAAAGAACTGAAATAAACCCAGTTCTCTGAGAAGCCATGGGAAGAACCAAGCTTTAACTGCATTTTTGGCCACAGGGTTTCTGTCTCACAGGTACAAATTTTGGTATGCCTCAGGGCTGAAGGAAGTTTAGGCCATGCAACTGCTTGGAGGAGTTGATGAGTGCATCTGTATTTGGAGCTCATAAGCTGCAGAGTGGCTTACCCTATATACAGAGTTGTTGAGATTTTGGTGTTGTTTTTTTCCCTCTCTCTCTCCTCCCATTGCAGAAAAAAAAAGTTTAACATCTGATTGAGGGATGGTGGGAGGGAATGAAATGGAGGGAAGAGAGACAAATCACCATCTAGAACAGTACAAAGTGAGTCATCTCTATTTTGGTGCTAATTTAAGAAAATGTTGCAATTTTCTGGTATTGTTGGTAACGAGACACTTTTTAGTGAAACCCACTTGGTTGGGATGTGCAAGCCTCAGGAGTGCTCTCTCTTATCATGTAGTTAATGCTGGGGCCAATATTTTACTGTCAACATTAATTAGAGGTTTGGGAGGATATCTGGCACGAGATCTGGTGCCCTCCTGTTCTTGAGGATAACAGATTATAGCAGTGAACCCTCCTAGGGCCAGCTCAAATACCTTAGATAGAGGCAGAGAGAGAAAGGAGCTCCAGGAAATCTTTGTATGTTGAGAGTAACACAGTGCAAACTTTCTCCAGCAGTGGAGTCTGGATTGTGTCTAGGTGGCTTGTGTAAAAATGGTAATTTAAAATGTGCCTGTAGTACAAAACTTTGACTGATTCTACAGAATTTTCTTTCCTGTTTCCTATATACTGTTCCAACTAAGGCCACTTTTTTGTTTCCAGAAGGCAATCCAAGCTGCATCAAAATACTGTGACCTGTCAGACACCATTGCCAAGGGCTCCTTTGGTGCACCTTGGGAATAAAAATTGGAGGGAGGAAAATGAAACACCATGTAGGTCTTCCTTACTTTTGGGAATTCTTAGGACATGTACAGGAGGCAAACAGTCCCAAAGTTAGACTACTCAATGCTTCCTTATTTACACTAAGGAATAGGATAATTGTAATTTTTAACCTATATTTGCCACCAATGTATTGATATCTTGAACAATCAGTTCATCTCCACATCTATCTTTTTTCTTGTTTGGAGTAAAAGACAGCAATATCCAACTCTTTTTGAAAATACTGTATGTTAAAAGTTTCATGCGTAAATCAGACTGTGTTATTAATGAGAATTTCAAATATAGAAGATAAAGAAAGTTTAACTCTTTTCAGGCTTTTCCGGTAGCATTTTTGTCAAAGTCCTTCTTTAGTAACTGAAAATATCCCATTTGTACTCTGAAGTCATTGCTGTAGGGAGGTTTCAGCAAATGCAGGTAGTCTTATTGCTGTCCCTGGGGTTTAATTGTGCCTATTTGTTTTTAATCTACAGATAAATAGTAGTTAGGAGTTACTCTATTTGTATTTTTTTCACATCCCCATTATAATATAGTGGTGCTGCAACTCCTCTGTCCAAACCTAATTTGGTAAATTTTAACTGAAACAATGAGGTAGTAAATCTTAGCTACCAGGCACATGAGCAGGTTAAATTACCCAGTGGGGGAGTTGCTTATTTGAATCATGTCCAGGACATGAGGAGCCCGATCTGAAACTATTCACGGCCAAGAAATACTAATTTTAATATACAGCATGATATCTCTGCCTTCTTAGTCCTGGAGGGCGCGTTAGACAAGGAGCTCTTTTCTAGAGTTATGGCTATGGACAAGGCCATAGAGGGATGGTTTCTTTTAAAATGTCACTGCTTCTTGTATTTTTTTACTGCCCTTAGCTTTGTGCCCTCGCTGGGTACAAAAGGGCTGCTGCTCCTTCATCCCCAGTGGTGCTTGGGAATGCTCACTGTGATTCTGTTCCTGCTGCTCTCCATCCATAGATCCTATTCCTGTCAAACTCTATCCAGCACAAGTAGAAGCTTCTACAAACTGTAGAAGAAACTTGCATGAAGGGTTCCAAATTTGGGCAAAATTAAATGAAAATCTAAAAACTTTCCCCCCTTGGTTTGCTTTAAAACCAAGATATCTTAGTTTTTATGATGTGTAATATAATTGGCTTGTTTGTCACAGCCCTATTACAAACTAATAAAATGTCTGAAGTCCTCGTCTGTTTTCAGCAAATATTCTGCAGCAGGTATATCTCATTTACAGAAGAGCTGCATGTTTAAAAAGTGATCAATTGTGATTATGGAGAAATTAATTGTGGATACACAAAGGCTGGAAGGAAGAGCTGAGCACACAGAATCTTAGAAAATCAAGTCATGCAAATCTTTAGATAATTGTGTTAAATATGTGAAGAGCATCTTGGAAATGATCTAAAGTTATCTAAAATAACCTCTCTCTGTCTTTAATTGTTTTGAGTTACGTGTATTTAAAAATATAGTTGACATGAGAAAAAAATTCTACTGCAAGCAAATAAGAGGAAAAAAGAGGAATTGGTTTTGGTGGTTTGTTTTCCTTGTTTCTAGAGAATAGAAAAAAGGCTATTCAGCATTTTAAATGCTGTGAAGTAATTTTATTAACTGCCTCTAACCAAGAAACAGTTAAAAACTGCTCTTGCATCCCTTCTTTTGGAACAAAGTAAAGGCTGACTAATTTATGAAGGTGGCAATGTGGATAAGACTCAAGCTATTTGTGTAGGATCTGTGCATGGTACAAAAGATTGAAAAAGGTGACTCTGAATTCTTGGACTTTGGGGGATGATGTGGCTTTGTACAGTTTTGTTGTTGTTCAGTGCACTGTTTATAAAAGCAAGTATATAAAGTCCTATACAACTTTCATTGAGAGATTGCTGGGAGTGGACTCCAGACTTCCCAGTGTCTGATTTGGAGCCCAACATTCAGATATGGTAAATGCTGGGTCCTCGTTATGTGGCCCCTACAAAGGGAAGTTATTTGTTCTCTTGGAATTACTTTGACAGGGGTTTTGGAAATATTTTTTCAGTTGTGGGACAGATTTATATCTGATTCAACCTAAATATATTTGAGTTTAGCGTCCCTGCAGCAGGACCTGCAAATGGAAAAGGTGGCTCAGCGTGTGGGGCTGCTCTGACCAGGTCACTGGGGAAGTGTCAGGGTGGACAGGGAGCGCAGGAGGTCAAGGCTTCAAATGTCTGCTGGGTGATGGGCTGTGCTCTCCCTGCTGGTAAATTGCAGCTGGATTTCAGCATAGGTAATCTGGGTTATTTGTGCTCACCCTGCCTGCTCCAGGCTGTGTCACAAGTATTTCAGGAGGGAAATGGCTAAAATGCTGCTCAGACTGAGAGCGCCTTGGAACAGAGACTTCTCCATATCTGAGAGGGAAACAGGAATGAAAGAGGCAAAGAAACCCACATTGTCAAGAAAGCGTGTGAGTTTGGAACCTAATTATACTCCCATTGAATCCAATAGCAAGAATTCCTATTGATTTTAAAAGGAGAATGATTTGGCAACATTTCATCTCCTCACTCTGCACTAGTGAGTGCATAATGGTCTCTTTCAAACCTATTCATTTGTTTCAACCTTTATTGGAGGACAGAGTGCTTACAGCTGGCAGAAGAGGGGGAGGAGAGAAGCTGTTTTATTTATAACACAATTCAAATAAAAAAAGTAAACCAGACCATCACAAATACATTCAGAATTGCAGAAAAAACCTATTATTAAGGAATTACAAGGTTTTTGCCTTCACATTCTAACCAGCTCTTTTTTGTAGCTTTGACATTGCTAAGAGTTCTTTTTTGTAGAAAAAGACAGAAACTTAGGAAGTGTGTGCAAAAGTCTTATTTGCCATTTTGTGTGTTGAAGCTGAGCTTCATGGGAGTGTTATTGTTTGCTTTGGTTTTGCTTGTATTTAGCATGTAGCTTTTAAAAGCCCTTCATGGCTGGAGAGTTTTATTGTAAACATAAAACATTAATTTAAACATTAAAAATTTTACAGCTGCTTTTTAGTACATAAATTTTCACAGACACTCGAAGACGGTGATTTTTGTTTTAATGTTTTCTTTTTCCTAACTGCTCTGAAGTTGCATAGAGGGGGGAGAAAAACAGAATACTGATAAAATGCTTCATGTTTAGATCTTTGAGCTGTAAGGCTGACATTCTTAGCACAGGGGAGAATTCCTGGTAAGCATGGGATAAATATTAGTTCTGCCAAAAAAAGCAAACATTCCCACAGTTGGGATTTTGGGGCAGATCCTTGTTTTTTCTTCCTTAAACAGTTTTTCAGTAAATCAAAAGCATGAAAAAGGAATGAGAAAGGAAGAAGTAAAGCAGGTTAATCTGCTCATGGGCTACAGCAGCAGAATTGTTGCTCTTGGTGTTATATCCATCACAACAGGGCCTTTAGAAAAGCTCCTTCCACAGCCCAAGACAACAATAACAAAGAAATCAATAAAAGTGTGTAGCAGTGGTAATGTTTCGGGTTCTGTGGCAGTATGAAGCTGCACAAGGTTCCAAAGCAGTGGCTGCCCAGCTGCCCTGCTCTGACAGGTAAATGGGAGAAGCTTCACTGGTTTGAGTGGATCTGCAGGATGTTATAATAGAAAATCAGTTGGATGCAGTGAGTAATCTTGTAGTCCTTTTCTCTAGCAATACCTGCAGGAATTGAAATTTGGCAGAGATCTGCTCAGGGAGAATGGCAAAATCAAGTGAGGTTTGACAAAATTTTGAGTTGTCATAGTAAGTGGTGGAGGAGCAGAGCTGGGAGGTGGGGCCGTGGGTGCAAGTGTTCCCTGAAGCAGAATGGATCACTAATTTTTATTATATCAATGGTATCACATTTTTATAAAAAGTAGCTGGAGGTGCTCAGAAGATTGCAGGTACTTGCAATTGAGAATGGAAGCACTTAAAGAGAGGGTCTATCATTATAAGCAGGGTTGAAAAATAAACATATAGTTTTATCCTGCCCTGAGTGTTCAACTCTCCAGCCAAAAATGGAAAGCAGATGCTTTTTGTTTTCCAGATACTTGAGCGGGAGAGATGAGGTGGGCAAATCAGCTCTGGTGGTGAGGAGAGCCCTGTGTAAATGAAGTGTCTGTACTTCAGTGGCTTTTTCTTTGATGGAATAATTTGCAGAGTGACTGATATTACCCCTACAAACCTACTAGCTAACTCAATTTCATCAGCAATCACTCACTTTGAATTAAAAAATCGAAACACACACATACTGGATATAAGAATGCATTATATGTACACTTAATGTCCATTTGGCTTTCATTTAAGGGTGTTATTAAGTCTCCATGCAGATAAATTTTAGTGACACAGCAGATAAATACAATAGAGAAGCATCTTCAGTATACAATAGCATGAACATATTTGTCTTTCTGTATAAGACAGAGTTGGCTGGATAAGTTGCTGAACAAATGAATTCTGTTTTTCTGCATGCCACTGGATTGGTCTTTGCGAGTCTGGACAAAAACCAAAATCAACAAATTACAAAGACAACAGTATTGTTTACTTGTTTCAACTTCAAACACAGGAAAAGCACATTTTGAAGTTTCCAGGGGCTGTTGAAATGTGTGTTTCTTTGACATTGTTTGCTATTAAGCATATTTGTATTACAGAATTTAACAAATCAATCCAGTGCTGTTTGGGAAAAAAGTAGCAAAAGCTCCCAAACCATCAGTTTGTTTGGTTCAGAAGGGTCTGTTGATGAAAATGACTGGCAAAGGCATTTAGTGTGTATTCACCAGAGTTACTTTATAAATAGTGCTAACTCAAAAAGCTAAGAAATGTACAAACCCATTTACTGGAAAACTTCTGGTTTTAAAAATAACAATTGAGAAAATGTGATGGTGGTGCTGTATTAGATCAGGATGGGGGGACGGTTGTTTTATTCAGCTGCTAAATAACCCATGTAACTTTGCACTCATCAATTTTTAAGTCTCTGCCTCTCTCTGTTTCAGAAATTTGAAGTGAAATTATAATCAGAGTTCAATGACTCCTAATTTAAGCCAAAATGCAGCTGTGGTACTGCTCACCTGTGTGTCTGCTCAGGTTCATGCTGATGCAGGGCTTCTGACACTCACAAATCCCTTTCCAGCGCCGTAGGAAAGCCAGAGCAGTGAATTCCTCTTTCCCTCTTTTGCCCCTGTGCCATTTGAGGAGCTTGTGCACCAGTTATTAATTCCTCCACTTGTCTTTCAAGCTTGAGTAGCCAACTCCAATATCTGGGAACATGGGAAGTGTTATTCATTAGGACAGGTGGCTCGAGCATGGAATAATCACCATTGCAGATTTATTCCGTGGAGGCACAGGCAGAACTGCTCAGGTTCCCAGCACAGGTCAGGGATGTGGCACCAGCCTTGTAGAAGTCCTGGGTCAAACACCCCGGTCAGATTGTTCTCTGCAAGAGAGCTCAGGCCCTGCTAACATCTCTTGTGGTGTCTCTTACATCAAAAGTGGGTGATATTTCACAAATAAAGAGTTTGTCCTGGCTGGGGTGGCTTTGGGGTTAATAGCCTGGACAAGTATTTCCTGAAATGCATTAAAGTGAATAAGTAAACTATCCAAATAGCCACAGGCTTCAAACAAAACAGAAAAGTGAAAATTATGTTCTTCAGACTTTCAAGAAATTTCTCTCAGGTACGATTTTCCATGGCTAAGGGACACGGATACATACATATGAAATCTGTACCTGTAAACACAGACCTGTAAACACATTTGTACATGTAAAATTACATGGGTTATGAAATTTGTACATGTAAAAATCTTTCCAGCGAGGGGAGGTGATACAGAGACAGGAGAGTAGGAAGGTAGAAAACCAGAATGCTCTCAGGCTCACAATTTTATATGCAAAGTAACATATATGATCCATTTATCTGCATTAACCTGCTCAAAGCTCAGAGAAAAACTCTTGAAGGATGACTTTTTTGTTCATAACACTCTTTAGATTTCTTTTAACATGGATATTTCAGTGTACTTTTGTATTCTTTCAGTATATTTTTCAATATACTTTTTCTCCATGGCTGGGCTCAGATACTGTAGTTCTTGGCATTCATATTTTGTAAGGGCCTCCTTTGTTTATTTTACATTAAGGCAAATACTGCACCACCCCCTTACCTTTATGGTATTTCTACTGTGTCTTTATTATTACATATAATAAGTGAAAGCACAGCTATGTTAAATTTTATCCATCTCAAGAGTAAGGCAAATATGTGAAGAAAACTTATCCCGTGTTTTCAGATTTTGAACTTCTTCCAGTATGTTCTGTGGCAATGGAGTTAATTAGTTTACTTGGGTTGTGTTCAGTTACAGTGATAAGTGTTTTAATACTGAAGTGCATTTTTTTTGCACTGACATCTTAGTGAGATGCTCTGCTTTACAGAATGCTGATAGATCAGTTGTAAAAATGAAATAGTAAATCTTAATGTACTAAACTGAATTTATTATATTTTATATCTATTTCCAGGCAAAAAATAATTTAGATTACTTTCTATGCTTTATGTATTTAGTGGGTGAAAACCTGGCTTACCATGTCCACAGCAAAATTCTTCTGGATGCAAGAGAGTCACACCACCTCTGGTGTTTTTGACTTCTGGCTAGCTATTAGAATGGAGTTTATAGCTGAACATGTTAGTTTCTGCTTGTAACAAAGTTAGTTTTGATGGAAGCTTGTAGAACTGCTTCAGTACAGAAGATCTTCATGAGAAAATAGAGCTTATAACTTTCATTTTCTTTTTAGTCAGATATAAATGCTTCAAATTTTGTCATGAGTAATAATTGATTACGTAACAGATCAAAGGTGTTTCATGTTTAAGAAAAATGCAATTGCCTGCATTGTTTGACCAGTATTTCTCAGTTGTGTAAAGGAAGGGACAAACCCTTTGGTCTGATAAACAACAAAAACATCAGTGTGATAAAACTGTCCATCCAGGAATATCATAAATCCCAAGCCTCTTTGCAGGGGAGTGTGGTTGGCACAGTCCTGAGGTCATGTACCTTCATCCAGTCAGGGTTTAGCTCATTATGAACATCTCAGATAACATGGATGGCACTGAACAATCCCTAGTCCAAAGAGAAAATAGAAATTGTTGTTTGTGCACAACCAAAATATGCAAAAATATTTTCGTAAAGATTTTAGCATCATCTGTTTGCCAGTATTTATAGAAACAAACAAACAAACAAAACCCAAACCCACTTTGCTTCTCTCTTTGAATCTCCTTACTTTAACTTATAACTTACAGGCTGTGTGGGTGGGTTCAGAATTCATAATAGTTTGCAGGTGTTTCTCACTGTTTTTCTTTCTTTTTCTGTCTTTTTGCTTGTTTAAAGGAAATCACAGTGGTATGAGTTGAGTTGGAGCTTGCAAATGTAACAGAATAGTTTATCCTGGCAAGGTGAGAAGGGAAGAGAAACAAGATGAAAATGGAATATAGGTTCAATTAATTAAGGATAGCAAGTAATTTTAATCTGAACTCAGTTATGCAATTCTAGGGAGAATAGTCTTGAAAACTTACATATGGGAAAATATTTTCTTAGGTAAGACTGAAGTTTTAGTTCCAAGATAAACCTAATTTTGACCTTAGTTTTGTGTGAAAATCTATTTTCGCCATCCCATTTATTTTAGAGAAACGTGTCCAGTTGAGTTTGCCCAAATTTTATGCACGTAAGTCAGTCTGATTTTGATGTGTGGGATTTATTATCTTTTTTAAAGATTGTATAGCCAAGATTAATTGAGCTGATAAAGATTGTATTTTTATGACAATTTTTTGTTTCTGTTAACTCTGAGCTTTCTGTATTCTGGTGATTATTTCCTATGAGTCAATCATGTCTATATGTGGTTCAATCAGTGTATGTGTTCTTTCCATCTTAGATATATTCCAGAATCTGAATTTAATTCCAGGCCTCCAGTAATGTTAATCCAGGGCCCCTTGTGGGACTGAGTTTCTCCAGCTCCATCTTGGGGAGCAGAATTACTTTGCAGCAACCTTCCACCAGTTCTGTGTTTCAGTGTCTCTGCTTACAGATGGTTTTTACTCAGTTTCATTTTCAGTAGGTGATTTTTTATCCAGTATCACTGCGTCCCTGTGACACTGCAGGGATAGGTTGGTTTTGGAAAATAACCCCACCACTGAGGTGGATACTTAAGTGAGGTTCTCTAAACCTTTCTTGTATTTTCTCCTTCTCTTCCCTATTGTACTTCCATTATCTTTTTGTGCTCCAGAATACAACTGGATGGACTGGATTTGACTATTGCTGTGCAATCTTGACTCCCAGTAAATCCCATCTTTGCTGCTCCTTGATTTAACAGGAGGACTCACTTATGAGAAGGCCAAAGTATTTTTCCCATTCCGTAACCCGATGAGTCAAATCCATCCATGTTTCATGTTTTATCATGTTACATAAATAATCTTATCTATCCCTGCAGTATTTCTGTTAGCTACATCATTGCTAAATTTTGTAACAATATGCCCTTTGCAGTAAAATGTCACCAAAAAGTTATATACTGTAATAATTTTCATCTGTTTCATAAAGACAGACAATTTTTAAGATTCATGTTCGTTTCATCATTGAAATCTGAGTCTTCATACATTAATTTATAATGAAACCTCATGCTCCCTTCTACATTGATCACTAATTTCCTGTCTCCTTGATATGTGTTAAAATAAACTATAGATATAAAGGGCACGTTATGTGCCTGACACTGTTGAGTTTAAATAGAACACACTTCTCTAACTCATCCCTGTGGTCTGGCCTTTGTTTCACAGGGAAAATCCTCAAAACCCAATTGTAAAAGATGGGCTGCATTCACCACGCAGATGCTCTGACGTGTTTCTTGTCTCTGTCTCCAGATAACCTGAATAATGAATTTTCAAAGGGTGGCCTGCAGCCCATTCTGAATGCGGGCTGCACAAAAACACTTTTTGAAGTTGCATGTAAAAACATTGCACTGCGGCTGAATATTTTTTTGTGTGCCCTCCAGATCAAAATCAATGTTGAAAAAGAAAGGATGATACAGGTTAAGAACATAACATGAAAACCGATGCAGGGGATGTGAACTGAGGTGTACCTCGTTTATTATCCTACCTGACAACACTGAGCACCAGCTGCATTTACAAACAGCAGAGCTCCATCAGAGACTCACGGGGAGATAATCTGTCCTGGAGCACTGGCTTGCATCTCTAATATAGTTACAGACTGATTTAAGTCACGAAACAAGATGTTCAGTGTATTTCCAATTGTTTTCATTAACAATGATAAACCTATTGAGCTGACTGCTACAGTTCCATTTTACTGGGAAAATGTCACTGTTGTGAACCCTCCAAACAGTGGGTGACATTTCCTGCTCCGTGGCAGTCTAGGGGAGGATAGCCCTGATACACTTGGAATAGAAGGAATTACATCTGAGCGTCGCCCAGTGCAAATAGCAGTGGGGAAGAAGGTAAAGCTTCAGAGGTCCCCTGGTAAATTAATTTTCCCCTAATTACATTTCATGGCAGGAAACACAGATATTAGAAGTGCCTGTTGAAATAATACAGTATTTAAATTCTGATTAATCCATAGGTCAGGCAAGAACTATTCAATACATGTCTCCAGAAGGAAAGCCCTGCTTTGCAAGAAAAAGGGACAAACATCCGCACAGATAGACAGGTTGAGTAATTTCAAATGCTAGCTGAAATTTGGTGGCAGACAATGGATATGTTAAGCCAGTGGCTATAAAATTACCGAAGGTGTAAAACGTCATCACTAACACATCTTCCAGAGATCTGAGGCAGAATGATTTATTAACTTAGTTTTCTTCCCTCATCTGTCTTAGGAAAGCTGATGTTTTTTCTTTTTCTCTCGAGAAATCCTTTGGTAAATGCATATTCATAATTCACCAGGATAAATAATTATTGATAATATGGGTACCATGAAAAAACTTGTGTTCTGGTGGGGTGATAGTTCAGGCTGAAATAGGACTAGTTAGAAAGCTGTTTTTTTATTCAATTTTTGCCCGTATAACTATTTGTAAAGCATTTTAATTTCACTGTGCTTTCCTTTCTTAGGCCATCTTTCCTTTTGCTTTTCAATAACCCTGCCACCTCCTACAAGGAGGCCCAGGAATGCTGAGATACTCAATTACTCATTCAATTTCTGCCTAAGTAATATTTTATGATCTTCCCTGTTTGTTGGAGTGTAGTGCTGAGATCTGGGGTTCCCATGGATCAACCTGCTGGGGATGTGCAATCCCAATGTATAGCAAGGAGGAGTTACAGCCTCTGGATTATATAGAATAGATGGGAAAGACTCCCTCAGTTTAGCCAGCAGGTCATCATTCAAATCCCCCCAATTCAGACTCTTGTTTTCCAGGTATACACTAAGGAGACACCCCCAGACAAGTCCCAACAACGTCTAAAAATAATTCCCAAGCCTTTGAAGTCAACACCCAAGTGCTTGATGTCATCAAATGGGGGTTTCTTTGTCTGCTGCACTCTGTGTCTGGGCTGTTCACACACACCGTCCTTGTTACAGGGCAAAAGGAAGTTCTTGGATTTCTGAACAGTGTGAACGTTCGTGGCATTTGCAGCTGAATTTAGTTCCCAGCTCTCTGTTCACGTTAATTTAGAGTAATACACAGCAGCAATGGTTTTGTAAAAAAAGGGATAATTATGACTCTTTCAAGGCTAGATGTTTCTGGAAAATATGCCTTAGTCATATGTGAGTGATTGCCCCGGATACAGAACACACTGGATAAAATTCAGTGATCTGTGTTATATAGCTTAAGTTTAGAAAATTGAATGCTCCCTTTCAGTCTCGTAATCTGGTGAGAAGGCATTTTCTTTTCCGTGAGCCAATATAGGTTTTTTGCAGCACTGGTTTTGTGCAGAGTTCTTCTAAAGCCACATTTCAAACCGCAAATCATTTTCGAGCTGGAGTTCTGCTGCAAACACTTGCATTTACAGTGCCTGATGTGGCTTTTTTAAAGATGTGAGTAATGGATAAAACAAAAGGATGAAGTGGAAGCTAAATAGTTTGCTGTGACCCCTGGGTGACTCCCCTGATGTAAGTTTGTTTCTTGGGATTCACATCATTTCAGATGAGAGGGAGCTTCCCCTTGGGGTATGGGGAAGGAGCTCTGTGGGTTGTTCTTGGACTCCAGCAGGCCAAGGTGGAGGTGAACAGCTACTGCACTCAGGAAAAACTGTGCATGGAAGAATTTCAGTGATAGGTAGAGATGCAAATTATTTTACTGGTTTCAGAGCTGAGAGGAAATTTTGGTCTAAAGCTTAAGCATATGGGGCTTGAAAAAATGCATCTCAACAGCTTTCATCGATGCTGATTAATGACCTAATTAAAGAGACATAGTTGATGTACTTAAACATTGCCTCCCTGCCCCCATCCAATAGGGAAAATGTTCTGAAACTGTGAAAGCATTTTCCTTTTCATTACAACACACTGTTACTCAAATTGGCACCTTCTATAAGGGCGAAATATTTTGTAGAAAAAAATTGCTTTGCAACTCAAGCACCTGTTGTGGAATCTGCATGGAAAGGGTGAGAGAGGCTTTGCTTCCCAATTGGGACTGAACTCTTAGAAACCTCTTGGAAATAATTATAAAAGGTGGTTCTTGAAAAAGACAGTGTCATTTTACTGGTATGTACTTGGCGTTGTAGATCAGCTGCACTCTGCTGCCTTGACTTTATAAGTTCACTGTTAATGGTACCTGCAAGAGAAAGAATATAGGGCAGGAAAAATACACTTTATCTCTGTGTTTTAATTTAATTCTGTGTGTTTCTGTATTTTAGCCCAGAAGTTGAATCTCCTCACAGAATCACATCTTGAAATATATCTTTCTTCATATTGCGCAGGTTGGAATATGTAAACAGGGAAACCTCTTTGACCTATATAGACTAGGAATTATATTTCAAAGATATTTAAATAATATCTCAAACTGCCATCCATCTGCCCTTATTAATGAACGAACAGCCCAGAAATGATTTTCACTTCTGAGTATTTGAATAAATTGCTAAGCAGTTAAGATTACCTCCCATGTTGAGTACAGTGGCTTATTTTCCGTATGGTAATAAATGAAGGTGATTTAATCATAATCAGTAAATGACCTGCAAAATTTCATTTTGCAGTGAAGCTTTTTTAACCTATTGAAATGTGAAAGTATGTATAAAGTAGGTAAACCTTCCTCCTCACTGAAGGCTGCTTGAATGGGCTGAAATCTTCTCTGAGTCTCAGTATAGAGATCTATTGACATCTTAGTTTTAAAACTACTTTAAAATGTGGGTTTTAATGTAAACACTAAAAAAGCCTTAGAAGTAGAAGTGTACACACACTTCTTAATCTGATGATCCCAGAGCTGACACCCTCAGGGAGCAAAAATTCAGGCAAACCTCTGATTTGTTCTGCAACATGAACATGCTTGGAATTGCTTGTGCTGGAGTAAAAGTGGATGTAAGAGGGTGACTAGTGTGGCACTTGCACAAATACCTTTCTCAGAAGTGGGTGGTCATACCTCTTTAATCTCATCTTAAATTTCTGGCTGTGGTGAAGTGTCCAGAGAGGGGCAACCTGATGTCAACTAGCAGAGTGAAAATTGTCAAATTCTGCCCCAGTTGGGTGGCAGTTTGGGGTGGTAAAATGTGGTTTCTGCGCTGCCCTGGTGCAACACCAGCTGCACACAGCCCTCGGGGCTGCAGGACACAGGCTTGCTAACCACAAGCATTTGTTTTCCTTATTTTTACTGGGTTTCATGCTTCATAAGGGAGACATGAAACTGGCCAGTGACCTCCAAATATTTGCTGTCCAGTTCTCCAGCTCTGTCAATATATTTGAGCTTTATTTTTTTTCAGCATTTCTGATAGTGCAGCTCTGTTTCTTCCAGTCTGTTATTCTCCAAGGACCCTGAGGCCATGTGTAGAAAATACATTCAAATAAAGATGGACAGTTACATTCTGGTGTTTGAACTGCAAATGCTACATGTAAGAGTTCAGAGATATTAAATTAATTGTTCTTGTTTTCTGGCACCACGGTACTCTCCCTCAGCCCAGCCCAGCGTGTGTAGTTATTTTAATAAAACATGATTGCAGCTTTTCAGCATTTTGACTAACATGAAGTGTCATATTGGCTTAACAGCTGATGCATCTTCAGTCTGAAAAAGCGTATCATCAGGAGGAATTGATTCAGATTTTAATGGGGCTTTTGCATCTCTGAGTTCTGTTCTCTTGCAATCTTATTTTACACTTTTATTTGGGTAGATTCTTTCAGTTCAGTAATTTAATCACCTAGTTTCTCTTAATTAAGGCATCTTAACCAATTTGTTAGTTTATGAATTGTAAATCAGGAATGCCTAGGCAGACATTCTTTTTGTTATCCTTATCAATAATATGATACTTAAGCTTTTGTGGCAATAACACGACGTGCAGAGCTTTTCATTCCCCTCTGCCTCCCGTTAGCTCCATATGGTAACATTTAAGTCTGTTTCTCAGGCAAAGACTCTTGTTGCTCACCAGACTGGTCCCTTCAGGTGCTGGTCTCCATCTGTGGATTAATTCACTTCCATCATTCTTACCACTGATACTGGAAGCAGCTGTTGCCTTTTCCTCAGTGGCACGGGGGTCAGGAGATGACCTTAATGAACGAGGCAGCAGGAACCTCCATCTACCAGTCTGTCTGTCTGCCTGGATAAACTGGCCAATTCTTCCTCACCCTCTTTCATCTAGGTTTTTATGCCTTTTGTCTTCACAGTTTGCTTTCTTTTTCCTTCCAGTTTTAATGCTTTAGTACAAATAATAAATGAGCACCACCAATGGAAAGTTTATCGTGTTTGTGGCTGTAAGTTAGTGATAACATTCGTGTTCAAACTCTCATCTTTAGTGATGTTCAAACTTTTTTTTTTTTTTTGTTTTTTTTTTGGTGAACACACATTGTACAATCACTCCTGGTCACTTAAGTTACACCTTCAGTTGTTTTGTAACTAGGAAAAAAATTCAAACCAGTCTAAAGTGCGAACACTTCACTCTAAGATAGATTTAAAATATTGCTAGATGGAATATATCCTTTTGTTGCTGCCCTACAAATTCTAAGGTCAAATATTGAATTTATCACTCTGTTCTTGCTTGGGAAAAAGTGCTGTGAAGTGGAAATTCTGACTGTTTTAGGATGTGATCCTCCTTGTGCTTTATGGCATGAGAGGTTCGTTCATAACCTGCTCTCCTTGCCACAAGGAAGCCACGGCCCTGATTTCTTGACAAATGCTGCAATATTCAACAGGATGTCAGAGTCGGAACTTAGTTTGTACCTGGGAAATGTTGGAGTGCTCTCACTCAGTAAAGCTGTCTGAAAAACCTGACCTGAGGAAATGTCTCCTTGAATATTTGCAGAGACAGGCTGTGGTGTTCTTAAGACTCACATGTGTGAGAGGTTTGGTTGTTTTGCTCTTTGTTTTTGGTGCAGTTTAGCTAAAAAAATTATTGGTAAGTAGTAAAATCCAAGGGTGCCCACCATCCAGCAATACTCTTCTGTTGTCAGTCATTCTACTTCATTTCCTTTTAATCTAGGCTAATTATTCTAAAACCAGTCAGGCTTTGATGAGTTGTTCTACAGCACTGAAGCTTGATGGAGGAACTTTGGGTAGAATAAGATCCAAAGACTGGGTGTTGAAGTTACACAAATTCACCTTGAAAATAGGATGGATTTTTATAATAGGAAGGGTAATGCCTCTTGGAAAAAAATGTATTTGTGGCTATGTGTTTCATTTTCCATTGCTTGAACCTTTAAGAGTAACATTTCTGTATGAAATGAAATAAAAACAGTCCCCATTTGCAAATAAAAAATTCTGAATTTTATGTAGGAATTATTATCTGGAGTTCAGTGTGGTTGGATGATTGTGGGTAACTACTTTTCCTGAAAAACAGATCCATCATTAATTTGACTTCTTAGACTTTAAATTCTAAAGGTAAAGTAATATACATTTAATAGAGTATAGATTTCTGTCTCTCTCTCTTCTTCATCATTGCTGTCTTTTTTTCTCTTCTGGATAGCCCAGGCAAACAGCACACATCACTGACTGCAGGAGTGTTTTTAAACAGACTAATTGAAATTTAGATGTACTGAGATGTAGATTGTGATCCATAAAAAAATCAAATCCCAGTTCTTTGTTGATTCATGAACTGCATTTTTTTTTCCCTTTAAAGGGGACTGAGCTTGCCTACCTGAGCTGTAGGTAAATAATGTAAGGGCAGTTTGCAGAGGGAGAAGGAGGATGTGAAAACAGAGCCACAGAGCTGCTTCCTGTGATGGAACTGAAAAAGACATAATCAAAAAATAATTTATGAGTTATGTTATGTATAGATTCTGTGAGATTTAGAGCCCACATAAAGTGATTTTCTCTTATTACAGCAGTATGATCACTTGTGAGATTCTTTGAACAATTAAACCACATTTTTAAGGGGGATATCCCTTCTGCAGCTCTGCACTGAATCTGGCACCATGGGCTTATCTTTAAATTTATATAGATTGAGACATATACATTTAAATTTCTGTTCCTCTTAAGGGTAAATAAATATATTAAAATAAGCTATGGCTTGTATAGTACAGTATAACAATGATAAATGATGTTGTGTGTAATTTTTCTACTATTAACATAAAGTAATATAAACTGAAGGACACTAGTCTATTGAGAGAGTTAGTAGCTAATGTTCCATATCAGATGTGGACAATGTCAGGACTGAATACAGATTAGGCAGTGTCCTTTTCTCCCCAGGGGAATTAAACTTTGAGACACCACTGGCTGCCAATGGTTTTACTGCATTTTGTTGGTGCCTGTGGTGCCTTTCTTGGTCTATTAATTCAGAAGCTGTAAATGACAATGTGAGCAAAAAAAGCTTTTCCAGTGGGATGCATTTCATTTATGCATTCTTGGATCTACAGTACCTTTTCAATCCGTTTTGCCACAATAACTGTTTTTAAAAAATGGGTAGATTATCTGTGCTTTTACATGAACCTTACCAGGGTATTTTTCTTCTCTGTTTCTTTTTGCCTATGCAGAAAAAACAAATTGATATGTTAGGGAGACAGAATAACCTGGGAACTTTAAATATTGAAATGGATTTTCCCTGCCTCCTCATTTTAAAGATTTATTTAAAAATATGATGTATTGTGTAACACCAAGGAAACTCTAAAAATATACACACAATCTCAAATACACAGCATGTTTAATTAGGAAGAATTCAGCTTAAAATCCATTAGAATTTAGTAAATTGTAAGAGTTTTCATGCATGTGTTTTAGTTATTGCATGTTTAAATGAGTTTATAATCAATAATATGATGTGAGAACAAGATTTGGTTTTAAGGGCTTTCTAATTGAAAACCATTTACTTTCTGAGACTATTATCTCTAACAGGCTAATACAGGAGGCTGTCAGCAGCTGTGGTGAAGGCGTGGGGGGTGTGTAGAAATTTGCACAGGTAAAAATAGGAATATTGGAAGCAGTTTTGGAAATAGGTCTTGTGCAGCAAGAGCTAGAAGGTAATTAGATATCACATTTATTATACAAAAAGCACGAGGGTGAAATCAGTAAAATCTGGACATAAATTCAATTTTTAAAAATCCTAAATTTCATTAAAACTAAAGTTGTCAATGCAGCATGTTTGCAAAAAAATTGTCTTTTACACCACCATGTTTCCTTTTGCTTAGGAAAAAAAAATTTGATATTGTTGCCATTTCACAGTTAACAAGGGAACACTATTTTAGGTATTTATCACCTCCCAATCCTAAGTTCCTATGAAGCAGAAGCTGAGGTTTCTTCTATTGACGTGCACATTGTTATTCTTCGGGTGATCCTTGATATGATACGTTTGTCATGGTTCATAAATTTTATTGTTGCACTAAAAACAGAGTTAGAATATCCTCAATGCAATTATAAAAATGTATTAAAACTGAGAAGGATAAAAATATGGTGCAAGATGAGCTTTTAATGATTGTATAAATGTTCACTGTTCCATGGGAAAAAATGGAGCTTTTCAGCATAGGCATAACAGTGAAATGTGAAATGTAGGGCCGAATTTTTTGCTCCTAGGGTTATGTGGGTTTTCAGCATAGAAATGGTGTTTTAATTTTTGCTTGGAAAGCTGGAAATGTCAAGAGCTTGAGCAGAAGGAGAAAAACTTTTGCCATGATATGAGCAAATATCTCCCTGTTCACTCTTTGAGAGGCTGGAAGTCACCTGGAATAACAGGCTGCGCTTTGCTTTTCCTGAGTTTGGTGTAGGTGGGAAATAAGTGTTCCTGTGGAGCCCTGGGAGGGTGCAGCCGTGGACAGACCCTGTGGGATGATTTGCTGCTCTCTGCTCTCACTGCCAAAGCTGTGCACGAGTACCCAGTGCCTACTGACAATGCTGGGAGTGAGAGGAAGGGAAACAAAACAGGGATGTGAAAAATTGAAATGCTTGGTCTGACCTGACTATGACAATTTTGGGAGGTGTTTTATCTGGTGATAGAATTGCAGAGATCTACCCTCACTAATACATGGTGCCAGAGCCTCCTCTATTATACCTGATGACACACACAACGCTGTAGTACATTATTCATTCAAGGCCCTTTTTGAAAAGGTCTTATGTCCTATATAAAACAGGCTATTATGTGATGCATACGCAAAAGAGGATGGATGTGACATTCCTCTCAAACTGTACAAACCCTTTTATCTGGTACCACCAAATACATGTTAAGCATTATTTTTGCCAGCAAAAGAATTCAAATTTAAAATTCAGTGTAGGCTAAGCATGTGGTTTCTTAAAAGATGGTTGTTTTCAAAATTTAGGAGATTTATTTGGAACATACAGATGGAGATATTTGGAAAGATTTAACATCATAAAATATTTTTCCTTCAATTAGGTTTTCATTTCTCTTCTTATCGTGCTTTTGAGTACCTCCTCTATTTGCTGCTGCATATTCTCTCTGCTTGTGCTGTGTCTTGTATGGAGCACTATCTCTGTAGTTGCTGCTGATATAGAGTTCTCATTTATTTACATTTAAACTTCAATTACCTGAACATAATGCTTGTCAATAATACTGAATGCAGAGGAGTTGACTATATCTCCAGTAAGTTATACCAAATCATGGGATTTTCTACCACTTTTTGCTGTCTCCATACAATTATTCCTTGTGCTTTTGTGCAATGTTGAATGATGTGCAAAGTTTTCTTGTCCTCTTAATATTGTTTTCTACTTAGAAAACATTTCAGTCTCTCCCTCCCTCTGAATATGGACAATACATTGTCTGGGAGTTCAAGAACTTAACCTTGCCTATTTTCTTGGCACTTTACTCAAAAAGGATGTGTAAAGGGTTTTTTCCAATGTGTACATGACCATAATTTCTATAATAGATAAAACCTGCAAATTTTGTAATAGATGAAAACTTTCCAGTAAAGGTAGCGAACATGTTTTATGGAATGTTAGAAGAGTGGAATGTAGTGATATTGATGGAAGTTGATGTGATTTGGAGGTGTTTCTTTATAGGCATTAAACAAAATGACATCAAGCCAAACAAAGCCTTGCATTTTTAATTACTAACTTTTCCCCATTCCCTGCATAAGTAGTGATGCATGAAAAAGTAGCATAAAATATGACAGAAGCAGAGTTCTTTATGGGTATGTAACTGCCAGAACAAAAGGAAGCTGTGTGAAGTGTAAGTACAATGTGGAGTATTTGTGGTAAATCAAAGGCCTGGCTGGGGAAAGGCTGAGGTAACAAACATTGCAATGTGTAAAACCCTAAATGCCTGTTTGGGTCATCCAGAGCAAGAATTAATAGATCAACGGTAATTTTGATTTCATCCTCTGTTTTATGTTGCTCTTGCATGCATTCCCTTCTGGGGCTACTCCTTCAGCATTTAAAAATCTGTTTTTCTTCACCCCCCTAACTATGAAGCCTGATTTCCTAACAAGAACTCAATTGCAGGCTTCCAGGAAAGAGAAAGAATTGTAGTTATACATACAAAAATTCTCTGTTGAGAACTCTTTTCTAGTAGTAGCTTTATTGCTTGTTTTTGAAACAATAAGAGCAGCTAAATCAGCTTAGAGCTCTAATTTTCAATCAGAGATCCAGTGAAGATGGAGCAATAGGATTCATGATCTGTAAGAGTGTTAGTAGGGAGCAAAAACCCCAATGAATTAAAATGAGAAGCAGAAAAGTGAAGAAGCACATAGCAGAGGTTAGTGAAATATATCCAAGTGTGCACTTGAAGAGACAGAACTGTGAAGATTTCTTCAGAGCAGTGGGTGAGGTGTGACAGTCACAAACATTGGCATTGTGACACCGAGGTGCAAAAACCTTCTTGTGCAGCCCCTAAAAATGGTCACTGAGGACTCACAGAATTATCAGTGGCTCCTTATCAGTGCTAAGCATCCTTCACCCCCAGCTTCCTCCCGAAGTTAAGGTATTTAGCAACGTATTAATCACTTTTCTGGAGCAGGACTTAAAACTTGAGCAGTAAGTGGCTGCCAAATAAAAGTTGCTGCAACATAATCTACTACCAGTCTCATTGCACAGTTAATTGAGCTGCATTGCATTGATTTTTGAGTGTTTATCTGTGTTGTCAAGGTATTTACATAAGTAATACAGGCTACGTTAAAGGCTTAATGCAAAACTGCCAGAATTCTCAGCCCCTCCTCTATGTATTTGCTACTGAAAGTGTTGCTCCCTCAATAATAAATTCCGAGGGCTGACAGTGTCTAAGTCTGCTGCTCCTTTGCCCTCAATTTCAGTGAGATGGGCCATTGAAAACTCATTACAAGCTGTTTAGACTCTGACTTTGACTTTTGCTCAGCAGTGAACAAAATTAACAGCTCTTGGAGGTAGCAAAAGAGGCNGGAAGACATTCAATATTATCTCTATTAGTCATGCAAACAAGCTTAAGTCCAAAGTACATGTGTTCTGCACATGGCTGTAATTGTGCAGCCTTTGGTGCTTTCATCCTTTCTCCCACCTTTTAATGCTGTGCAAAGAGCTTCACCTGCATGGCACATAGACACTCTGGAATTTGCTTGCATGCCAAGCAGCAAGCCTCTGAGTGCAGCAGAATTGCTTCATAAATTTAACTATCACTTTCAAAATTCTTTTTTTCTTTTCTAATTTAGTGCTTGATAGTTTTTTATGTGATAATTTTAAAATGCTGTTTATAGCAAAAGTTACCTTGATAGGTAGAATATTCAGGAAAAAAGGCCTGTGTATATCAATGTATCCATCAGTAGGTAGTCAATACTAAAATTGCTTTTAAAAGCAAGTTATTCGTTTACACTCGAAAGAAACCATTGGATTATTTTCTGATGATGAAAATTAAATTCCTTTAGAATGAGAATGACAGAAGTATTTATTATCTGCCTTATAATGTCAGTCCACTTCTAAGCAAGTGACAGAGAATTATTTTGTGTAGTATAGACTCTGGTGATGAATTTTAGGTCCCAATCACATAAATTACTAGAGTGATGTTTCCTCCTGATCCCTTTTTAAATTTTTTTTCAATGTTATTTTGTGAGAATTTTGTTGGCAACCAAATAACATTTGAAATAGATGCCGTAAAAACTTTGGGAAAGAAGTGAGTCAAACAATTCAGGAGACAAAGTTCTCTTTAGCTGGTGCACTATGGTTCCAAGCTGATGAGCAGTTGAGAGAAAGGCATTATATATACTAGAAAATAGTGAAAATTAATGGGTACTTTATGTACCAAGTTAAGCTTCACTCACATGCTACATTTGCTTTAAATACAGATGCTTTCTTCTCCCAGTTTTCCAGCCCGTGCAAGTAAAGTAAAACCTGACCAAGCATCTTTTTAGTGTGGCCAAAAAGGTTGGAATTTGAAACCTTTGAAGTTTCCAGATGTGTTTTTCTGATCCTTAAACCACAGAAAATTTGACCTTCATGTCAGATAAGGTTAAAAATAAAATAATGAGTGTTTTCTTCTGTTTATCTGTCATTATTTCATTTAGTTTGGTATCCCATTGCTGTATCCAGTGATAACAGCACATACTTTAATTCCAGTGTAATCACAACTCCTGGCACCCATTATGATAACACTGCTGGATATTGTTGTTTTGGTTTTTTCCCCTTTGTGTTTTGTATTTTTTTATTAAATAGTAGTGATTACTTCATTTTCCTGGTCTTCCAGAAATGTACTCTGCATACTTGATCTTGCTTCCAAACTGCTGCATTTTTGTTCTGCAAAGTCCTACCTCACAAGTCCTCTAACACTTTACATCACACTTAACATCCACTAGTGCAGAGAGTAAAAAGTTGGCATTAAAACAAAAAAGGAGATACAGAAAAGGCTTCTGTGAAAGAGGTATTGTAAAGTAAAGCCTAACTATTTCAATTATTATTCTGGTTTTATCAGTCAGTATTTGGGCATACACATACAGGCTCTGTATTTTATATATCTCTTTTATTATTTTGTTTTCTTTTTTCTGTGAATCGCAAGGTGTGGAGCTGGTGAAGGTCAGATTAGCAGCATCTTGTACCACAATGTCACAATACTTAAAAGTGTTTACAGTGCCCACTGACACACAATGAATTTAAGGCTGCCAGACTGAAGCAGAAATAAAACTATTCTTATTCTTCCAAACCTGAACAGGGGCCTCGGTGGTTTATGGTTGTTTTAAGGTCCATTAATCCTTGAATCATGAGGCCGTGTAAAAAGTGACAGCTTTAACATTCAGTCCCTGGGTTTATTTAAAATGTTTTTACTTCAACACTGTTTCTAATTAATAACAGTGACTATATGACCTGATTTAAATGTATCAAATACCAGGGATGTGGATTTACATTCCTTCCTAGGGCATTTTATCATTTACGGCAGCAATGTGCAGCCTGAATTGAACGCTGCCAACACTTCCCAGGGAAGAGCTTACTCTGACAGAGAGAAAATCAGATACGGGACTTTAATGTCTTTTACTCCTTCTATTTATGGATTTATCTGGGGGTCTGGGTGGAAGGAATATGAGGAGCCAAATGACAGAGCAATAGTAGAAGTGTGCAGGTGTGTGTGCTCATACAGAACATGTTCATGCTCAAGTTTTCTTCCAGGGTTTTCCTTTCAAGCTGATCCCTGAAATGCAAATCCCTGGAAGGAAGCAGCCAGGAAAGCATTGTGCAAAATAATATATAGAAAACTAAATTGAACTGACCGATTTTACAGCACATGGCAAATGTGTTCTTTAATGCAAACTGATAGGAACACTTTTGATAAAACTTTAGCAAAGGGGCATGTTATAACATCAGGATGTACATTACTGGAATCCACTGGCTTCTCTTTGACCTATGGTTAAAATCAACAGAACAATGTTGATAAAAGTTTTAGGTTTATCTAATCATCATTATTCTTTGAAAATACCAGCTTATGTGACACACTGTAAGAGGAGATATTTTCTGTGTACCAGAGTAACTCCCCCTATCAGTGTTCTGCTCCTAAACAGATGTTCATAGGGACAGATATGTAGTCTTAACCAGAAAATATTTTTAAAATAATCATCTGAAAGCCCTAAACCAAGCAGTGTTAAATTGGCAGGAACAGAACTAGTATTTGGCACTGAGTAGCTCACAGTTCAACTTAAAGGTCTGGAGAAAGCATTAAAAAAAGAAAATTAAAAAAAAAAAAAAAAAAAAAAAAAAAAAAAAAANCATCCAATCTCAGCAGGCTGGAAGGCATCTGATATTTCAGTGTAACTGTATTGTGATGTAGATTCCTGTGGTTGCAGTAGGCTGTGTTAGGAGAGGCCACTGATCTGAGACCCCCAACAAGGTCATTCTCCTTTCTCTCAAGCAGAGGACAAATGCAAGCAGCCCAAATAAAAAGACTGTGGAATATGATCCTGCATTTGGGCACAGGAAGATTTTATGTAAGGTTTAGACTAGATAAGGCCCCATTACTTCTCAGGAATTTTGGGCGGATTTGGGTTTGTAGATGCTTTTCAAATAGGATGAAGACGCTTACTGTTCTCAAAGATGACTATTTATCTCCTTCTCATTCATACCCAGGCTGTAGTCTGCAGTGTCCTTTTCCCAGTATTTTTTTGCCTTATCTCTTGCTCTTGCCATTCAATATAGGAACCTCTTAGCTGCCTC
Organism: Hylia prasina; assembly: GCA_013397195.1. NCBI lineage: Eukaryota > Metazoa > Chordata > Aves > Passeriformes > Sylviidae > Hylia > Hylia prasina. The sequence continues at coordinate 532,134 of VYXD01006812.1, forward strand.
AAAGCATAAAAGAAACTTTTATGCCAGTCGAATGTTTTGGTTGCTTATAGCTGTATTCTAAAATGACAAAGCCCACCAATTTTGGTTTTTGAGTCCTCTTTTTAGGGCCCCATATAAAGTATTCAGAGCTGTTTACCATGTAAGTTAACAACACCAGTTACCAGAGGTACTGCTAAATTCCTCTTATCTGGTGATGTCCTTTAGCTTCTATATTTGGGCGTGTGGAAAAACCCTTTTCATAGAGCAGCTCGGTTTCAAAGATGACAAACAATAAACTTTTCACTAAGGTGATTTCTCTGGCATTACTGTCCTCTGGTGTTGTCTGATTGAATTCCAGACATTAATTTCTATGTAGTCCTTATATTCTTGTCTGTTCTGTAAAAATGCATTTCCTACAACCAAATTACTTAGCCACCTTTAGCCTCTACAAACTTGTTTGTATTACGATATTCTTTTTGAGAAATAGGAATGAAAAAAACAAGATCACGTGGGACTTTCAAGTCATCTTTGCCACTGGGATGCCACAAATATGGGAATCAAAGATTCTGTTGAGAAAGGAAGTAGTTGGAAAGAAATAGAAATTATACTTGGGGTGTGTGTATAAGTGAGTCTTTATATGATGAACTTTATGAAGTTTCCATCTGAGATTTGGAATAATTTTTAATCAATGGAGTTTATTTTTTCAGTGCAGTCAGTATAAAAGTTGGTCAAGATACCCTAAATCTTGCTGAGGAAATAGAAAAAAAAATAAAGACATCAGCCAAAACGAATTTAAGACAAAGTAAAGAATAAAATCAGACAGGTTGGGTAAGTCATGATACGAAAGACCAAAATACTTCTACTCCTAAAATGACAGCCAGTGTTGCACATGACCAAAGAGGCAATAGTGCACTCTGCAAAGTGATGCTTTGGGGATGTCATTCTGTGCAAGCACCTGGCTGCTGCAAGAGGGGACACTCTGCTGGATCCTTATTACTGTGTACATGGTCTCTTTCCACCATCGAGAATGGCATAACATCTGTATCATGTGGGCCTAAATGAGGCCATGGCACAGTTTTCATCAAACATTACATATATTGTAAGGTAAAGAAAGAAAAGCATGGGGATATAATTGGCATTTTTCTGCAGAGCAACTGACAGTGCTTTGCAACTTATTTTCAGCAAGTGTTATGTGGATACCTTTGTTTCTGGGAAGTGACAGTACCTCATAAAGGAGGACAGTGTAAAGTAGATTAGCTTTTCTAGCAGGAGTAATGCCATTATGACATTCTCTTGGACACTTTTCGTAGTATGCAGGAGAACCTGGGTCCATTTTTTTTAAGATAAATTACAGCACAAGAACAAAAAAAGACAAGTACTCTGTCATCTTGGCATAATGCTGGGGATTTGTGACTATCCATGCGTTCTGCCTACACTGTGCTGAACATTTACACCAAGAAGAAATATTACTGGTCTGTACTGCTGCACCTTGTTCAGAATACAATAGTTAACGTGGTGTCCATTAAAGTCTTTATTTTCAGTGGCTTTATAACTCTGATAAAAAGTCTTTGTAAGCTTTAACAGGGTAGCAGATCAGCCCAGCAGAGAGTTATTTTGCAAAAGCTTTAAAATGAAGTTTCAACTTAAAAACAAAATCATTTTTTGGTATTGGGATAAAACATTTACACAAATTTTAGTGTGTGTGTGTTGTTGACTCTTGCACACCTCTTGAAACCTTTTGTTAATTGTGGGAGGAAAACAAATCCAGAATCTAAAAGTTGTTTTTTGCCATAAACCTTGACTGCATGACGCATTTTTAACTTTCCACATACTCCTGGTATTTACTCAGAAGCCAGCTACGTATTGAGCTCCAGACACTAAAAAGTTCTTGCAAGCATCATAATTTCAGACAGGGATATCTCAATAAATTTTTCATATTTTCACTTTAAAGAGATGGAGCTCATTCAGGAAAACTCTCTGGCCACGTGAGCCTTCATGGCCATGAAAGCTGCTACAGCCTCTTTGCCACTGAAACATGGGGTGGGTTTATTGGTGTCAAATGGCCCAGCCCGGCTGAATTCACTGCGACCTCAAACTCTCACAGTGATACTGAACTTGGACTGGGATTGGATTGGAAGAGAAGGGAGATACTTTTTCTGTCTCTGATTTCTGCAGCTTTGCTGTAAAAGCTCTGTACAGGACGGCAGCTATGCTGTGTTAGGGTAACATCCCTTAAGGCTTAAATCAACAGCAGATTGTTTAGTTTTCCCCATTCCCAGGGCTTCCATTCCTTCCTGATTTGCCCTTTTTCCCTTGACTTTTAAGAAGAGACACTCCTCTTCCTTTTGTCCCATTTTTCACCTCCAGGAGGTGGTAATTCTATTGCTCAAATGGATTCCTGCTGGTTGCCAACACAACCATGTAATTCTGAGGGGAGAAAAATGCCTTATCTGCAGTTTTGATTTAAAGCAATTTCTTGAAAACATAATAAAGTTTCTCACCAATGGCATTAAAGTTAATAATCCTTAATGTTGAAAAGTGGTGGTTAAAAGAAATGAACGAGCACTTGAAGGTTGCACTCTTTTATTTTAGCAGATATTGGGTTAGATTATAGCTGTACCTGGTGCTGGCATGAAGGAGGCAAAGGGAGAGAAGAGTTTCTGGGCCATCTTGGTACCCTCCTGAACTGTGTCCCCTAACTCAGGTGAAGGCAAGGCGATGCCCAGGGAAACCCTGACAAGACTTTTGGTCCCAGGAGATAGTGCTAAGAATGAGAGAAAGAAAGAGGTGTCTGGCCTCTCTCCTCCCCAGCATTAATCAGCAGTGCCAAGCACAGACAGCTGCAACCTCCCTGAAGTGCAGGAGCTCTCTGAGCTCCTCCCAGCACAACTGGACACTTCTGGGCTTTGCTTAATTACTACTCAATCTAATTTTTTACTTCTGCCTTTTGCATGAAAGAGCATATGACCTAGACTCAGTCACTAGAAATTACCTCTCTCCATGTCCTTGACAAGTGCTAAAGTGAGACTTCATTTGACTAAGGAAGGATATTTTGTTCTTCAATATTCTTTATGTCAGAGCATCTCAATTTAAGTTAAATGTGGATCTTCTTTAGCTTTTATTATTGTCCCTAATGTATTTTCTTAAAAAGGCAAGTGCAGCTGGCTTCTTTTACTTTCAAGGTTTCTGTTACATATATGTGTGTATATATAGATATATATGATCTTCAAATTCCTGTTTAAATATCTTCTTTTTAAGCCATGTGAACTTAGGTCCCATAAGCTCACACTTTTTAGTCCATGAATCAGCTTCTTTGCTTTTCCTAATGCCTTTTCAAGTGCTATATTAATATCATTTTATAAGGTGGTGACACAATATTCTGGCTGGGCTTTGCTGGAGAATTAAATAATCCTGTTCTAACTTCACTGAACGTGCATTCCCATTATAAGCAACTGTGGGTATAAGCATGTAAAATAGAAGGCATGTTGGCTCTCACTGTTTTTCCATGTCACTTCACCTTTTGTTTTTAAGTGATGAGTTTGCCATTATCCCAAGGTCCTTTCTGAATCTCTTCTGCTCTAAATCCATCAGATTTATATGATATTTCTTTACTTCTGGCCAATGTGTAGTGGTTTACATGTGTCTACAATAATTCCATGTGTCGTGTCAGCCAAGTCAAGGAGGAGGCCCAAACTCCAGCATAGGGTTTGGGTAGGTTTTGTTGTTTCTTCTCTTTTTGTTTTTTTGCCTCCACGTTTGGCTCTCCCTGCAGTTGTGCAACGTCAGCACGTACGGCCTGTTTACAGTTGCTGTTTCTGACTGGGTCATTTGTCTGGATTAGTTACTGCAGAGGTCTGGAGTGCAGCCTTTGGAGAACAGCAGTTCCTAGGACCCTGCAAGCACTGCTTGTTCCGTCTGAGTCATGGATGTGTGCATCCCTGTCCTGTCCCTAATCCCAAAGCCTGGATCAGCTCTGGGCTCCCCTGCTGCTGGACCTGCTTCAGTCACTGCTGGGACAAGCTTTGGGCTTAGTGTAAAAGCACTGCTTGATATGTTTGGTCAAGGCAAAAATACTTATTTGGGGAAGAAATTCAATAGGATATTTTAAGAATACCCATTTGCAGTAATAACCTTGAAGACTTCAGCACTGGGAGCTGCCACTAATGTGAGTGATGTGCTGGGAGCAGTGAGCTCCCGTGGGACAGTGCCTGCAGGTGTGTGCAGAGCTCTGCATCCACACATTCCTGCAGGAATTTATCCACACAAACCATTTCCCTGCAAATTGATAGTGAGGCAAAACTCCATCATCTGAGACTTTGGCTGAAAGTGTTCTGATATTCTGAGAAAATTATTCATTTGGGGAACAGTCAATTTTGGCATCGACCTCCCAATACTGGTCGGGCTGAGTTGGTTGGAGTCTTGTATCTCTTAAATTCTTCCTAGTTGCTGTCTACCAGATTATTACTGCATTAATCTCATACAGGCTGTCTGTAAAGAGAATAGAGATTATTTTAGATGTTACGCATTAAGGTTTAAGTTGACAGATTTAACAGCTATTTATCTCCAGGGAAAGTGGGTTTTCTAACTTTTTGAGTTAGCAAATGCTCCCTGCTGATACCCATTGCTCTTTTACATGTGTGCCAGGCCCCCTGGAAGTAATTAGCAGCAGGAAAAATACCTGCAAGATTATAGGGTTTACATTTTATTAAACATTTTTGAATTTCAATACCTTCCTTGTCATGAAAGCACTTCTGATAGTGAGCATACATCCTCTAATAATGACACAAATCATATTACTCTCAGCCATTTATCAGCATTCGTAACATTTTGCTCCTGCAAAATCATTCAGTGATTTATTTTTAAAAGTAATAATCTGAAGGATGCAGCAGTACTTAACACAGCAGAGATAAGATGGAGCAAAATTAGTGAACAATTAATGTAAAAGGTTTTATTAGTTCTTCAGTTGAATTTGTGTATAAAGTATAACAAGTATTCATGTTCTAGTCTACTTTACAAAGTGCGGAAAATTAATCTGTGCCTCTGTATTCTAAGCAATGCTGCTGTTGAAGATGTAGATGGGCAAGTTCCTTAAGATTGAGATTTATTGAGTTGGTCCTCACAAACTTAAATTAAAATCGAGTTTTATGTGAATTTACAGTAACCCACCCCATGCTTGTTATTCTTTCAGGTCCTGGTGATTGTATTAAAGCCATTTCTGCTCTTTCTGCAGATGTTTGTAGGGACAGGTACGAGGGAGAGCAATGGACTTGTTAGGGGCAGGAGGGGAGCAGAGTTTTACTGTTGCATGGAGTCATATAAGAAATAGAGCCAAGCAAATGTGAAAAATACAATTTGTATTTACATCATAGTGCTTAGTGTACACAAAGCTGTGAGAATCCCAAAAGCCTGCACCAAGAGATTCTAAATCTTAGGAAAACATAAGCAACTTTTAGCCCTTGGGAGGATTTTTTTTTCATATCCTACTTTTCTTGATGGGGAACACTAAATGCAACAGCACAGATAGTGGTGTAAGTAAGGAACCTTCATGATTTACCTCCTGCTGGAATCTGTTTGGTCTCTGTGACCTGTAAATCCCTTACTTTAAATAATACTTCCAAGAACTTGCTGGGATGGATAGAGTTCTTCTCAGGCAATTGTTGATTTGATTCAACATCCTCTTACTTACATTTTATCTTACAGTATTTTATTTATTTTATTTATTTTTCTTGTTGCTTAGAAAGACATTTCTGTGAAAGTGAATCCGCGCATTCTTCTCTTGGGCATTTGTCTTGTCCTGCCTGAAATGTAGTTCAGAGTTTATTAAACAAGCCAGAAAATTGCATGCTATCTCAAGAATGTGGCTATTTGCTGTTCTCCCTGAGAGATGCCATATGCTTGGTTCTGTGTTCTCAGTAGAGGAAAGGTCTGTCGTTAATGATGGCATTAATGTTATCACCTAATTTTTTTATTGGGTGATTCTCTTATCAGGAGGTATGAATGCGTGTTGTCTCTGGTCAGTGCATAATACTCTTGGTGGGGGGAGGAAAATTTATAGACCTGTATGAAGATAATGTATCATTTCTAATGTAGAAGTCAGTGTTTTGGGGTTGCTGATGGCACATGGAACACAAAACATTCCATTGTTTTCCAGGGTTTCACAACAGCAGGGTGAGTTCTGCATCTGCTTAATTTTCACAGTTAAGAGACAAACCCAATACAGAAGTCGTGAGACAGTGTAGTTGAATGTAATATCAAAAGGACTATTTTCAAAATAGTTCTGGTCATCAAACAGAAAAACACTTAAAATGTATTTGCCTGTTACTAATCACAAGGCAGATGTTGAAGCACACATTTTATGGAAAAGCTTAATGTTGACATAACATTGAAATCTGGTCTTTTCTCACACAAATCCTGAAAATATGTACATAATTATACACGTATACACAATATTTTGCATAGGGAAATACATTTAATACATACAAAAATACATAATTAAGGTATGTGCTGTACCTGGAAGTATACAAAGGGTCTTGCTGCCTAAATTAAATGTTTTTTTCCTGATTGTTTGCTTTAACTGTGCAGTGTTTCTGTACCTTGTGGCTTGAGCCAGGGTTTATGTCAGGCATCTTTTCAGCAGCATTCGAGGGCAGATCTGTGGCAGGGATAAGAGAGTGGAAAATGAGATCTTAAAAAGAAAGTCATTAGTGTTGCCATTTTCAAAAGAACAGCAGAAAACTGGGAGTAAAACTGAGATATTTAGGAAGTTTTTTTATGCCTTGAAGGTTTTTCTGGGTTTGGTTTGTGTCTTATACACAGAATGAAAATGTTTATCTAGTTAAAAATAGAAAAGAAAAAAATTATCTTTGATTACAAACTGGCCTTTTTTCTGCTGCTTGGAATGTGTTAATATTTACAACAGTTATGAGAATGTTTTAGTAAAACCATTATGAACTACTGTGAGGAACAGAATCCCCCATTATGTCACTGATAAAAGGGAAACAATTGAATATGACCCAAGGGTGGATTATTGTCACCAAGCAATGTTAGAGAATGTGCATTGCAGTTAGAGTAATTGCGCAGCTAACTGATTTACGTCCCTTTAAATTAAAATTGCACTATGAAACTACATTCTCTAATTTTGCTTACCAAGACATTTAGGAACTGTTTTCAAAGTAGAGCATACTTGAAGTAATGTGAAGAATTGGAGGGGAGAAAAGTTCTTCTTGCATAAATTATTTTCTATGAGCAGCTAAAAGTTCTGGACTGAAGAGTTCTGGCAAATTAGAACAAACTTTGCACAGAAGGCAAATAAGCATTCATTGTCCCATGATCCAAACACAATTATATGAAACTGCAGAAGTCAAATTGGTTACAATTTTTTTCAACATTTAATGAATGCAAAGGAGAAAAGAAATTATATAAAAATGGTTTCTTTCGTTTCCTTACTTTTATTTGGGAAAATTTTGTCTTTCTCTGGATATAGGAAAGCTCAGGAGACAACAGATTCAAAGCCTTCTGCAGGGCTTTTGCAGAAAGTCTGCTGTTAAGATAACAGCACGCCAAGACTCATTAATTAATCTTATTCCTATATTTTTTCTTGTGAGTTTATAATCTCTATCTCCTCCTAGAGAGTTACACTTCCCCCGAAACATTTGTATATTTTAAAAGCTGGTAACATCTTAAAATATCAACTACCACAAAACTGAAAAGCTACCAGAATATTTTGGCTCCTTTTTCCAAGTTGGGAAACACATAAGACACAAACAAAATAGATACAGAACTTGGCTGAAGTTTACTTGAATTTTGCCAATGAAAGCTTGCAAAATAGAGCCAACTTGGCTATTAGAGAGATCCCTTGAGCCAGCACTAATTATGTCAACAAGTAGTTTGTGCTCAGCCCTCAGAGTCCTGCACTTTTATAGGCTGGGAGGATGAATGTCATATATATGTAGGGAGCTGAGCAGCTGCTTCGTTTACCATTACTCCATTTAAGGGTGTGCTAACCTTGCAACAACCTAGTGACATCATCATTTTTCACCTTATTCCTTTCTCATGGGGTATGTCTTCACAATAAGCCCGAGGTGAAAAGGTTTCCTCGGCAGGCAGACAGCCTGCATGACAAATGTGCTGAGGAGTCAGAGAAAATTTTAACCTGCCCTACCTAGCCATAGTCACTTTTTGCACCTAGGAGCAAAGTGATAAATGTTTTTCTTCAAAAGCAGGGAGGGGTGGAAGGGAGAAGACATGGGAAAAGAAAAAGTAGGATATGCCACATATGATATCGTGCTGAGTGGATCTGCATGCCTGTTTTTGTTTTCCCCTCAGGTAAGCAAGCAGAGTGCCTGACCCCTTACATCTTGGTGATGGGGTTCAGACAAGGGGATGCTCTTTGTCTGAAAAATCTGAGCAGCATTTCTGCATTGAACAGATCTGTGTTACACTCACCTTGGTGAGCTGGGATTTGGGCTGCATTTTTACTCCAGGTGTATCGTGGCCTAATCATATAGAAAACACTCTCACACAGAACTAAAAAGTCACTGTAACTTTTATGAATATTCCCTCTCACTTCAGCATAATGCCTGCTTTTCCATAGGTGATTTCAAATCCTTAATGTACGTTGCACTGTTCTGTTTTGTCCTAGACTAAAGCCAGGTGTAAGTAAAGCTCATCACCCTTTGCAGTTGCTCATCTGCAAAATGCTTGGCTTAACAACAGTGATTCTAAAAATATGATGTAAAATTAACTCTCAGGGCAGTGTAGACATATCTATATAATTTCTGCAGCTACTTTTAGTTACGCAATAATTAAAGATGTGATCCAGGAATTCATAAAGAGTTTTTCCATTGTGAGCTCAGGCATGGCGGGCGGGTGGCAAAGCAGAAGGATGAAATCTTCATCTTGCCCTGTTGTGCTGGGGCAAAGTCCTGCCAGAGCCCCTCAGCTGAGCCAGGTTTGCTGGTGGGAGGTGTTTGTGCCTGTTCAGTGGCTGTGGGAGGGTGCCTGGTCCCCTGTCCCAGGGGGACGGGTGCTGTGGTGTCCCCGTGGCTCCAGCAGTGGTGGCCGCTGTGCTCGTCCCTCGGCCAGAGCAGGGAACTGATCCCTGTGTGATCCCTGCCCCACGAGGGAGGGCTGACAGGGGAGCAAGCAGGGGAATTTAAACCTGGAGAAAAGCGGATGAACGGAACAGATTTAGGATTAGGATATCAGGGTGAATCTCCAGGAGATGTGTCAGGGTCAGTGAGCGGGTGAGTGGAGCGACACCGACAGGTCCTGGCACACTGCTCTGCACTCCCTGTGCCTCTCTCATTTGTAAAGTTTTGTGGGCATGGTAATGTGCATGAAGTGTGTGTATTTGTACCTGCACAACGTGTCTGTACAGCCTGCACTGTAAAACCTCCCAAAGAGCCGGATGGGGACAGATCTTCCACACTGGATCATTTCTTATGCACTATACAGAAGACTTTTCAGATATTTTAATTGTCACGTTAAGATTTTTAGATGTAAAAACATCTTGATTGAGCAAAAAGGCTTTTAGCTAATTTAAGTTCGAATAAAAGTGAGCATTTCAAAGCTGTGTGGTGGGAATAGCTCATAAATGAAGCATTTTCCCCCTTAGGGATATAATCAGAATGCAGAAAAATCCCAGTAGGAAAGACATTCATAAATTAGAAAAAAAACTTGCTAAACAGAAGCATCGTATTGCCAGATATTAAGCTGGAAGTATGCTAAAATAACTCTGGCCTTGTTTGTAAAGTTGTGAATAAATCTGTTAAAAATAATTGAATTTATATTTAACTTGAAAAACAGGGTAAGATCTTTTATTCTGTACTTATAAGTTTGAATACACCTTCAGCTGCTCTTAGTTATCTCAAATTAAATCTTAAATTGAGCTTGTGGTTCTGTGAATTAATACTCTGGCCTTTCAGCTCTTTTGCTGAGGTCATTCAAATCTAATGGTAGAAATGGTCACAGGGTCAAGTCTGGGTATGTAGAGTATAGAAATGGTTTAATGATGCCAGCAGATGTTTGCATTCTGCATGTTGGAGTTGTAATGCACTGGTGGGCTCTGTGAAGGCACTCGATTATCACGTTATTATATCTTCATTCTATCTGAATTGTGAGGTAGGGAAAAAGAATGCATTAAAATAAGGTGACAGCTCTGCCTTCAACCAACAAAAATAAGCAAAATCAGAGTTAATTTTCTCCCTACGCCCTTCTTAACTGTCCCTATTGTGCTTAGTCATTGTCAGGGCCCTGGGAAGTTAAACTTAAATAAATAGGCTGCAGTTGGCTAGGAAAATTGAGACACATAAGAATGACTTTGAAGTGCTTTGGGTTTACCCATTATAAGTCAGAACTTAAGTATTATATGTATAGACTTTATCTCTAGTTCTCTATTAAAATCATAATTCTATAAGGGCTTGAAAATATCCATGAATATGAAAATATTAATAACCAAGAAGCCAATAAAGAATTATGAGGTGTCAAGCAGGTTCTGTCATATGGACTCAACACTGTTCATATAAATAAGTGCAGATTTTGTATAAATGTACTAGGAGAAGAGGACATGCATTACACAGTAGCCAGTTTTAATAATTTTTGATTATAAAGATATTAAAAATCAAGTAAATGTACAGAAGTGCAAACTGTACTGGTTGCAGCTTCTAAATGCAGACTTGCATTCTTAATGCTCTTTTATTCTTTTTTGTTTAAATTTGACATCTATTCCACCTCCTTCTAAAACACAGTGTTCCAAAAGTGCTAGTGTTTTTTCACTCAGACACACAAGGTAGCCAACATCACTAAGCAGAAGGGGTCCCAGGACAGTTCCATTCCAGGAGTTCATGCTAATGACATTTTGCAAAGCTCTAGTCCTAGGCTAAGAGTCACATATAAAGTTTCATCCTTTCACTTGTAGCAATTTTAAAAATAATTTTATGGTAGTTTTCAAAGTAAGTAAATGAAACATGACCAAATGCTGACCAGCCTTTTGTTTGGCCACTCTGTGTTAACACCAGCTTGGGATATTTACTGCTGTTGTGATCTTTATTTGTCATCTCTCCTAGTTCCTCCCTGCCACCTTTCTCCTTGGTGTGCACAGATAATTACAGCCAGCCATGGTGATTGTCATTAAGGCTGCAGCAATAACAACTCCTCACAAATACACTGTGATTCAAACCTACTCCATCATAACTTTATCCAGCAATAATGCATTTTGTGGACTCGGAAGGGGGTGAATATATGGCAGTGCATAGCTGTAAATTGCAATAACTCCTTAAGTCAACAAGGACTCAGTGTCCTGTCAGGTGGGGCACGCTTTCCATGGGATACATTTTTCAAAGGCTACTTCCAAACTATCTGTCCTTTCTCCAAAAGTCTGTGCACAGCAGTGTTACCCAGGCTTGCTGCAGAGGGCAAAGCCTCTGTGCTGCCTGTTTGGAGCTAACAGAGCGTGGGAGAGGGGAATGATCAGCTGCCCTCTGCCTCTTCCATCACTATCATTGCAAATAAATAAATAACCTAAATTCCGATCCCGGAGCCAAAAGCTACCTTCAGGTTCACCTCTGCAGTCTGGTTGAGAACAATGTATGAACCAGCAGAGTGCCCCGTGGTGACTTTTAACTCCCCAGTGCATTTCCTGTGCTGCCACATGTGCTTGTGCAGCGCCCGTGGAGCTCAAAGTCATTGGCAAAACCTGCACGAGAGCTGGAGCAGAGCAAGCATGAAAAGATCACTGGGGAGGAAGCTGCACTCGAGCCTGCTGGATTGTTATGTCCTGCATTAGTGTGCAGGGCTGTGGTGAGGTGTGATAAATTTGGTTTCCCGCACTGTATTAGCGCTGTTGCTTAAGTGGCCTCGTGGAATAGGGGACAGCAGTACATAACCAGCAGCATGATTGAAGTCCATCAACAGCACTTTTTTTTTCTAATGTGAAATCTTGTTACCATTTGTCAGCTCGGAGATGTATTTTGACAATCAGGAGATATTGTGCAGATGGTTGAAATAATTTTGATGTGTTGATGATTTTTTTTTTTTGGTTTCCAATTCATGCTGATTAATCCTAGGTTGTATATCACACCAAATTGGAAAACACATCCTACCTGTGTGATGAATGTACTTAGAAAGGTTTAAAGTTTTGCTTGCTGTAACATCAGTGCCCTTGAAGGACTGACTGATCCAGGATTGAGAATACAACCCTCTCTCCTTCTCAGATGCCCCCTTCCTCCTGCCCTGCTCCCCCCTGGGGGGCTGAACCCCAAGATGCACCAGAGGCCAAGTCTGTGCTAACCCAAAAGACCAACAGGAATTAGATAACTTTTTATTGCTGACTTTTCTGTTGATGGACTCTGGTGGGGAGCTGCATGTGCTGCTGGGAAAAGGCAGGAAGGTAATGATGAACGACTGGAGGATGTCTGTGGTTCATGAGGAGTGGAGGGTGATAACCTTAATCTTCACACAGATAAAGCTGTACCTGTAGCCTTAGCAGGAACATCTTCAGAACCTGCAGACGTGACTCAAGTGAAGCACAAGTATGCCTAAAGGTTCAGAGTAAAATCACATAGAAATTACCTTTGCAACTATTTTATCTGTGGATTCTGTTGCCCAGCTTTTTCATGTCTTTGTGCAGGGAAATGTCTTGGTGCCCACAGATTTATTGGCATTGTCATCATAAAAGTCAAAACAAGAATTTCACTTTCTGCCCCCCCAGACTGAGTGCAGAGGAATCCCAAGCAGTGATCCTGGTCATTATAAGCAAGGAGAAGGGATGACTGGAACAAAGGCATCACGTTGTACAGGCTAGTTTTTATCCTCAGTCAGCTGGATTGCAAATAAAGAGATAAATATGCATTGCCAAAAAATGGATCATTCTTTTATTTTTCTTTAAATACTGTGGGGTCTCTTCCTTGTTCTACAAGAAGACCTACAAGGTCGCCAAATTAAACCTTTATACAATCCAAAAATTGAATTTTAGTCCATCCATTTTCCTAACACAATTTCTGCAGTACCTATCGGTGCTGACAGTTTTGGTCACATATCTCTATTGTGCTGTTCAGTTTTATTTGACAGTGCAGGATGGCATCAGCATGTATTGGAGGTAACATCTGAGCTGTGGCTGCTCTCTTGGGACTGCTGTACTACTTTACCTCCTTGCCATCATAAATGGATGTTTCTGTCATTCCCTAAGATTTCCTCCTGGGTTAGGCATCTTTCTTTAATTATTAATCAAAAGCAATGTAACAATCATTGCAAACAAATGTATCACTGTACTGAAGCAAGTATGTTAGATGGGATGTTAGTACTATTAGTGGAACAGGGTTTGGATGTAAAGGTTGTGATCTTGTCTTTTGCACATCTGCTTGATACATAAATTATTATGCTCATCTGAGTATTGTATTTCCCTGCTGCAAAAAGGGAAAAATGCAGTAGGCTGGCTTTTTCTGCAGCCTGCAAACTGAACAAAGGCCAAGTGACTTATGCAAAGCCAGTCCTGAAATCTGTGACATAGCTGGGACAAAAATGTCCCGAGTTTGAATGCACCCATATGCTTACCACAGGGATAAAGAGAGCATGGCTGCAGATAGGGAAAATCCCACTGCTTTTGTTCCAGTTGAGACTGGTTTCTGAACTTCTATTGTCTGTGGAGCTGAGACTAGTGGATGAGCTTCGTGTGTCCAGAGTTTTCAGAAATGTTTCACTTGCAACAGTCAGGCTTTCAGAAGGAAGTCTACATTTGGTATTTGTTTTTCTAGGCACAAATCAGCATGTCACTGCTTGGTTCCCAGTTTGCATTCACTCACACAGGTCTCACTTCAGACATGGGATCCTTGGCAGTACCTGGGGAGTGTCTGCTGTGAATTAAATGCCTCTTGTTGGAGGCTGCACAACCTCCATTGCCTGCCTCCCCTTCCTGCACACCCAGCTTGCCAGTTCAGCCACAGGAGAGGGGGTTTCATCACTGAAAACTGCTACTCATTGTCTCAGAAATAGAATATCAATATAAAAGATTTGCACAGAAACAAAGCAAAGGGTTCATTCGGTTTCCATTCACAGCATCAGCTTAATCCTGCTGCTGAATACGCAGATGTACAAAGCTGGGGCTCTACCTAATAAAATATGTGTGATCAAATCTGAACTGCTTGTCTCCTTGAGACATTCATTTAATACATAAATTTAATATACTTTTCTTTGATAAAACTCTTATTAGGTCTTGAAGACATTGCCATCTTAAATATCAGACTAAGGATATTTATTGACTCCTGCAAATCAGTAGTTCTACTGAAGATATTAAGCTCCAAAATAAATTATCCATATTTCATTGTGTGCAGTATATAAGGGTACAATATGCTGCATTGTAGTGTTTAATATTTTTTTCTTGAATTTCTTACAGGTATCAGTCTTAATTCAAGTGAAGTCAGGCCGTCTATTTTAATATTAGCATAACTGTAAAAACTGCCAAAAGGAATTGCCAGCTTATGAACATTCATTTCCATTTGTGTTCACTCAAATTTTCAGAAATGTTCTACCTCCTTCAACAAGCCTCTTGCTATAATAATAATAATATAATATAAATATCTGCATTTATTAAGAAATACAGTTTTGTAGCCCAGAGTCACCCTTGTAGAGGCACTGAATGTTGGCCCTTATAGCTGGAAAATAAAAATTTTCTCATTTTCCTGTTGACCTCGTTGGCTTTATAGGAAGCAGAGGGCAAACTTTCCAGAGCAGCTGAAAACTGCTGTCTACTCCACTCACAATGAAACTTGTATGAATTCTTGCTTAGGCTGATTTGAAAAACACACACTGAAATGTGAGAATGATATCAAATTCTGGCTTTCTAGTCCTAGAAAAAAGAAATCAAAGCAGTGAGTTGCACTATTTTAATGAAATTGTTTTAATCTACCTGTCTTGAAAACATTTTTTTTTCCTTAAATCCTGCTGCACTCTGAATATGATCACTATGTGGTAATGAGGAAGAGGTCAAGGTTCCAGTTTGGTGTTTCTTTCTCAGTGTCCTTTACAGGATTCAGCCTCTGTACTTTTAAAAATGCTTGTCCCCAGCCTGTCTTCCGCTCTTCTTACAGGCCTTAACCTCACCTGCCTATGCCAGTCTTGGGAATCAGGGGATGTTTGTAAGGCTGTAGGAAGCCACAGTTAAATAGATATTTAAACAAATAAAGAAGTGGTATTTGCTTGTAACCTTATACCAGCTAAATTTCCTTGCTTTTATCTTACTAACACAAAATCACTATGTGATAATCATGTGAGAATTGCAGCAATTTCTGAGCAATTTGAGGTTATCTGCAAAAGAATGCATGTTATGAAGTTCTTCTAAATTATTAGCTAGCTCCATCTTTAATATGCATTCTGTATAATGTAATTTAGTGTTATTCCAAAGGACTTTTAACTGCAAAAATAATTGCTAATTGAATGTTTGAATATTTTATTGATGGTTAAAAATTATAAAACCTTCCAGCAGTTCATACTTTTGCGTATAACAACACTTTGTTATCCTGCTTATAAAACTTCTTAGATTGTGGGTGTTCCTTCTATTTCCATGAATAAACTAGTGACTGTTTTTTGGTTGCATAAAACAAGAAATGTGTGAATTACCACAATTAGGTCCGTGCAAACAATCAGCATCCAAATTACAGGTGCTCTTAATAGGTCCTTCAAGTCTCAGGTTCAGAAGGCACATTCCTGTGTGAGGTCATCAAAATATATGCAGAAAACTACATTGCATTTTCAGTTGCCTTGTGGGATTTTTTACAGGATATATGGAAATATGGATGCCATATAGATTGGAGATTGCTCTTATACAAGTTATTAATCTCTCAGAATAATTTCTCCACGACATTTAAATACCTGGGGTGTAGTGGGAGAAGTGGTTTAGTTGTGAAGGAAGAATAGTTCAGGAAGCTACTAATAAGAAGAGAATTGGGGCAGATGAAAATATTCTCCCCAAATTCTGGCATTCGCCTTTGCCTTTGCTGTGGAGAGATTCCTTGCTTGGGAGTGAAAGTGAATTTCAGCCTCAGCTTGCATGCTAAGAACCCAATGAATTGCAGAATGCGTCCCTTTACTCTGAAAAAGGGAAAAGGAACACGAGCAGTCTTGGACTCTATGTAAATTGTTTCATTGTACCTGCTAAATATAACATGAAAAACTTGAGACTTGTAAAATGTCACCTGCTCTTATCGAGCTTTGAAGAGATTACCTCTTAACAGAAGTTTCATTTTCATTTTCTCCAACATTTACTGAAGTGAACGAGGGCCGTGACTCCTTTCTTTCCTAATCCTAGCCAGCAACTTGCTTTTTTCTGTTTTATGTCATTCCATATGACATTGCATCAAGGCAATTCAGTGCTGCATGCAGTTGAACCAAAAGCAATTTAAGTCAAAAAATGGACAAATATGGATGTCATTTATAAAGCTTGTTCAATGGACTCTGGCACAGCTCAAAGCTGAACACTTTGGAGGTGCAGCAAGGTTTTCCTCCACTTATTTCTGAAGCCAAATTGTGGGGGTTTAATAGAGGTCTGCTGAGTGAGTAGCAGACAACACTTTGTACTTAGAACAATCCTTTCATAATCTGAAAGCGTTTTTGTTTTTATTATTTATAGAAACTTTTTTGAAGAAAAGTATAGGACCCAATATAAAAACAAGTGTAGCAGTGTCAGTGGAACAGCTTTGCAGACTAAACCCCAAACATCTTGTTGTACAGTTTGTTAAAATCTAAAATCTTGTCCAGTGCAGAGAGTTGGAATATGATGGGAAATAAAAGAAGGGTTTTTTCATGGCTTTCCTGTTTTCACACTCATTTTACTCATACCCTCAATACTGTGCAGTTTGTAAATAAATTTATTACAAATAATTATCGTATGTGTCCTGTATTTCCAAAAAATACATTCGTCAAATATATTGCTGTTGGTAAAAATGACTTTAAGGATTCTTGTCAGTAGGTTTGGCTGATTAATTAAGGAACTTATTTTAATAGCAGAAGAACATCAACATAGCTTCTTGAAGCAATTAAAGTAATGAATTACTTGCATTCCCTTACATTTTATCTTCATTCTCTATCTTTTGCAGCACTCTTTTCCAAATAGTAAATATATTCAGTAATTATATCTGATAACATGTAAGTAGTTTATATTAGATAGAGAGATATATAATGCAGATAAAAATAGCCTAGGTTACATCTAGTGTATATTACATTTATTTTATAAATGTATTTTGTGATGCCTGATTGCTGCATGTTTCAAAAGAGCTCTGAAAGTTTGATAAACTGATAGGCACTTTATACAGAGGATTTTATTTCACACACCTCCTTAGCTCTTGCAGTTACTTGTGGCACAAAACATGGTTTGAGTGCATGGGAGCAGAGCTAAACCCTAAGGGAAAGATGGGAGCATACCCAGTTCAAACTGCCTCTGGTATTTAAGGCAGAGCCACTGTTTAATATTTTAATAACAGAACCCAATAACATTTGTGGAGTGTTAGATTCTTAAAAACCCCTAAAGTCACCCTGCTGCTGTAGTATTTAAGACTTTGTCCCACATAGAAACAGTCTGTAAATACTAATTGAAATGCTACTGCAGAATTGCTGCTATTTTCGGATGCTCTTGAGATTAAAGCAAAGAGAGCTAAAAAATGTTGCTCCCCTTAAGTAGAAGCTTCACCTTCAGTTTGCCAGGGTGACTGCACCAAGGGCCAGTGGCAAGAGGGAACACATGGAATGCACCCTGAGGGATGTATTTCTGTGCTCTCCCATGGCAGCCTCTGGGAATGGGACTGGTTTGGTGGCAGGAGGATGGGACAGGGGCTCTGAGTTCTCCCATCCTGCTGGTGCTAAAGGGCTGACCCCAGGGACCCCCCAGTGGCTCGTGACACCCTCAGTGCCACAGGTTTCTGTCCCCTCCAGTGGGCTGCAGGCTGCATTTGGGACAGTCACTTTTGCCTGTGTTTGACCTTCGGGATGGAACTTGATTTGTAAAGCTCTCATGGAGGGGCAGGAAAGGATTCCCTGGCAGACTGGGAGCACAGTGTGAGAGGACAAACTTCAGCCTGCCCCCCCTCAGGGCTGAGTGTAGCTGACCTCACCCTTGTCTTTCCATAAAGTTTTGGAGGGCAAAGCCCAGTGAAAGACTAAATGCCATATTATTAATTCATACTTTGGTGAGATATTCCTCAGCACTGAACAAACATTACAAGTAACGCATCTATTTAATGGAGTGTATTATTTTATTATAGCTGGTTGCTATAATGGGCAGTTAAAGCATGATAAAAGCAGCAGAAGTGTGATGTAGTAGATGATCAGATCTCTCTTTTCCTTATATCTGTTTTGTCAACTTGCATTCATCTACTCTCTGTTTTCTTTGGTGGGCAGTCATCAAGGCGTGAAATAGCTGCCTTCCCACGTTACCAAGCCATGTAAATTTTGCTTTGGGAATGAGCTTATTGCAGACAGCATTCCTAATCATGGTGCCTGAGCACCACTTGCATAGGGAGGAGCACACAAAGAAAATGTTTAAATTCTTAGAGAAGACGTAATTAAAGTAATTCTCTATTCTGTGGCCTGGATGAAGTTTAGCATATGAAATAATGATAAAAGGTCATAAACATGTTAGAAAGTTAGCATATCAAAGTAATTGAGAAAAAAAATGGTGACACTTAGATTGTTGATGCAAATGAGCATATCATTAAATGATGCTCTGAACAAAAAGACTGGGAAAATGCCTCTAAAACATGTATTTTTCTATTGCCTAGAGCAAAATGCCTTTTTTTTTAATGTTAAGGTTTAGTAGTCTTCCTATGTTTTGTCTGTTTGTATAGGTGGGCTGTAATTTTTTTTCATTTCAAGACCTGTATCCTGTTGATGTTATTGCTGTCCACTACTCTCCTTCCTAATGGCAGAGTAACACTGAAAGCATAATTGCATTTCCTAATTATGTGTAATTAAGCAAAACCCAGATGATGTATTCAGTGAGCTCTTGGTATAGCCAAGGGTCAAGGACTTCTGGAATTTTGTAGCATTTCTCCAAATAAGCACATTATACTGTTAAAGCCAAGATACAGTTTTGTGCAGTCTGTTCTGTAAACCTGCTTAACAGCTAAAATTTATAGTATTCATTTATTTAGCTGAGTAAGGATATAGTTGAGATTTCCCCCCTCCCGTTTTTAGATTTGTCGTGCTTAACCCAGGAAAGGGACTTTAAACTCAGCACCATAATGTTCTGCATGCTGACAAGCTAAGTGATATTTATTTTTTCAAACCTTAATCCTTTTGAAACATGGAGAAATAAATACATCCTCTTATCTAGCATATGCCTGAGACTGGAAATAAATTCTTATTTCCTTGTAGTCCTGTACCAATGGTCTACAATGAATAATTTGGGCAGTCTCACTGAATATAATAGGAAGAGCTTCTCTATTACCAGTGATAATTATAAGGCTCATAATGGGAAACCTCCAAAGCCCTACCATCAATCAAGGAAAATAAACAATGGAAAATGATAGGTATATAGAAGTGAAAATTGCAAAACCACATATGAAAATGCAGTATTTTCTGCGAGGTTATAAATCATGGGGGAGTCATAATTTTAAATGTAATTAATGTTCTCAGATTAAAACGTAACTTTTTAAGGAATTTAGCAGACATTTTTAGAATCAGGAGCCGGGTGAGTCAGAGCGTTAGTAATGGGATTAAGGAGACTTTCACTTCTAGATCATTAGGTCAAATATGACCCAAATCCACAGTGCCTGAAAGTTATCATTTCACAGCTGTGCAGTGGCCTTTGTAAAAAGATTTGTTGGTTTTGGTCGAGACCACAGCAGGAAGGGTCTGCAGCCCAAAGCCAGCCGCCCTGTGAGCAGTTTTATTCTCAGTAAAAACAAAAGTTGGCCTCCATCTTCTCAAAAGCTGCATTTTGGAGTATTAGAGCATCATTAAAAATCCTGTGATGTGCATCCTTCCAGTTGCAGAAGCCAAGAACAAATTGGCCTTTGTGACGGAGCTCCCTGGAAGTGATTTCTCCAGGCAGACATGCAGATGAACGTTGTTTACTGGAATTCTTTTCTCTCCTTGTGTCATGAATGCTTATACTGGAAACCTGAGACAAAGGGGAGGCAAAGGCTTCCCACATGCCTCAGAAAATAGAGGCTGATTTGAGTGATCACACCGAGGTCCAGTGCCATCAGTTTAGACATCTCCACCATTTTGTTGCTAAAATTCTTGCTAAAGATTTGTAAATGAATGATAAGTTAGCTTTGCTATTGGATGTAAAAGAAGGGGTGACCCACCAAGTGTAAAGTATAAATATCCAAAATATGAACCCCCTAGTTTTTGGGGGTTTTTTAATACCTTGGTAGATTTTGACTGGATGTGGTCTAATATGGGTGGACTCAGGGGCACATCATGCATTGTTTTAGGAAGGATTTAGGCACGACCTGGATCTTCCAGTGCAGAGCCCTCTGAGGGAAGATGTCAGGCTTATTCTCCCATCTCTCACCATGGCCCAGAGGGCTCTGGTGACTCCACCTGGCCCCACACATCAGTGCTGGAGGGGAGAGGCTTTGAAACACTGTCCACACATGCACAGTGCCCTTCCCCTACACATTTGGTAATGTCCAGAGTTCATCTGTTTGTGCTGGTGGACTTCTCTGTCACTTGCTTTCCCTTTGGTGAGATCTGAAGACATTCAGGCCATGGGGTTTTCCATGCTTCATGCCTGTGGTGATTCCTGGATTGGCTCCTTGGGGAGGCAGTGAGGTAGCCAAGGTTTGCTCTGTGCTGTCTGTGTGGATGAGGGTCCCAGGAGCCCACTCACACTAGGTGGGTGGTGAAGGCAGTCCAGTTCACAAACCTCTGCCCTTCTGTAGTGGGTTTGTGCTGGGGCTTACAAAGCCAGCACAGAGTGGGGGTGCCCCTGCTCAGGGCCATTGCCTCATCTCCCTTGGAGCTGTGGGTTTTTTAACCCCTCCTGGGTATAGGACACTTACACAGATCCTGACTTGCAGTTTTCCATTCCTTTCTTCTTTTTTTCCTGGCCAAAAACAAATCCAGTTCCTTCTTTGCTTTCCATCTTTCCTTCCTGTCCCCTATGGCCCCCAACCCACTCTCCAGACACAATTGTTTTTGCCAGAGCTTATATTGTGAAAATTCTGGAGGACCAAGGAAATGTCTGTTGCTGTAGTTCCAGTTACAATATGGTCATCACCAGTGGTTTATTCTATGGCTAAATCAGTCAGTGCCTGATGGATTCCATTTTTTAAATCCTTTGTACTGTTTCCTCCATTTTCTTTTCCATACACCTGATTAAAGGTGAATCTCTTCACATGATTTCCATCAAACCCAGATACATTTTTGACACTGGAGGAGCCTGTCTACAGTCTGAATAAAGTTATTTGTAATGGTGTCTATTCATGCATGCACAATATTAAATATTTGCAGAAATATTTATTCCTGTGCTGGGAGGTTAAAAGGGGCAAGGACCAGTGAATTACTGTAACCTGGTGGAGCTATAGCAATGCAGTTTGCTTGCAGGGCTTTGTTTCCTGTTGTGAATTTCATTTACTAGGTACCCATGGCACAAAGCTTTATTAATTGCATGGAGAAATGACACAACTATTATTCCCAGTAACAAATGAGTCACGAAGTTTGCAAGAGCAAATGGAAGATAAATGCATGTGTGTGAGAGCTGAAATAGTTATAGGAGCTCTTCCTAAAAATACATTTCAACTGATTTACAGCATTCTTGAGTAGTTTAATGTGCTGTACTGTGGGTTATATATTCAGATTTTCAGAGTCCTGATGCATTTCTGAGAAGAATGTCCAGTGTTGTTGTAAGGATTAGATGTCCCACGGGGAATGAAAGCACCAGAGAATGGAGGACAATGAAACATTAGATGTAAAAACAAACAGATGTAGCATAATGAGTAAAAGGTCAATATGTGCTGAGGACCAGCATCTGTAAAATCAGAATGGGGATTTCAAATAGTCAGAGGCCTGTAGGGCAGCAGAGCTCCCTCCAGTCCCTCCCAGACAGAGGAGCCATCAGACAGCCCCTGCTGAGCATGGCCTGAGTGAAAGAGAAGTTCCCCTCTGATATCTTTACTTGCTTTTTAAAAAATTCATATGGTTAATATTTAAGTTTCAGAAACCTGTGGCCAGCAAGAGAAAGTTCTTCTAAATGACCCCATTTGTGCTAATGTAACAATCTAATGAAAACTTTAGTGCTTATCTTTGCATAATTTCCATTCATTTTTGCTGTTCTGATTATTAAAATTGCTCATTTAAGGACTATCTTTTGTTTTGTTTGATTTCAGCATTCCCTTTGGTAAGAATTGCAAAAATTGTGAGGAAGTGGATTTAATAGACACAGTCTCAGAAATGGTTAGTTAAATGGTGCTGCAAATACTCCCAATTTTTCCCTTTGTTCTTCTACATATGTTTAAAGATATTTCTGTTAATTTACAATTTGAAAGGTGGGTGAGGAGCAGAGAGTTTGAAAAATAGATTACTGTCTTCATTAATACAGGTTTGACCTACAAAGTCTTCACGTACTTAATGATTAAAAACCAAAGTACTAAATAATAAATTATAAGAATTTATAGGAGTCATCATCTTGAAATTAGCTTACTGAATGTTCTTATCATAATAAATCTGAGTGGGTGTCTAATTTAGTGTTAGCTGACTAAAATTATATGTTGCAGTCAGATAAAAAAAAAAGAAAAAAACTTTTGTTTCAAGACAAATGATATGAATTTAATCAGAAGTAACCTGAAAGGCTATCATATTTTGTTGTGTCTACTTTGCAGAAACTTTGGCAAAACTGGTAGTGGTAGAATGAAGATCAATTTCAATTTGTGAATCTGGCAGACAATAAAATTTCCCCCAGCAATTCAGAGATGTTTATGATAACGCTTCCCTCACTGCTCTAGCCAGTCAAAAACCCAGGGAACAAATGACAAAATATCTGCTGCATCCCTTATTCAATCTCAGTACAGCAGAATCGTTTGCCAAGATCTTTTCATGTGACTGTAGAACAATCTCTCTCTTCCCTCTTTATCTCTCATCCTTATAAAAGATGTTTCTCAATTCAGTTAAAATGTATTTCTCCTTTCACACGAATATGAAATGTCACATAGAGACTGGAATGTTTTCAGAGCTGATGAGCTGCTTCTAAAATTCAGCTACTGGGAATCCTTGAAGGAAAAGAAAGAAAACCAAACATTATTTTGGGAAGCATATTAAAGAACAGTCCCAATCAATATTTTGTTTCAATGCAAGCAGTAAAAGGGATGCTGAGCCCTTTCTCAGGACAGTCATTCTGAGCCTTTCTACCATGCTAGAACAAGTGGGTCTGGCCAGTGCAGAGCCAGCCTGTGCAGAGCCTGTGCTGCTCAGACTTCATCGGGGCCCCACTTTGTAACCAGCTGCTCAAACCCCAGCAAAAAAACCTTTGCAGGGGAAATTTCTCTCTGCAGTTTATAAAGAACAGCCAGAGCTGCAGAGAGCAGTCAGGTTCTGCTGCATCCTTTCGCTTTGCCTCAGTCCCTCACCCTAATTAATTAGTGGGAAATATGCCTTCCAGAGAAGGAGAAAATACCTCTGGGACTTTCATCAGGAAGTCACAGCTCTTGTGTTTAAAAGGGAAAATTGTTGTTGTTGTTTCAAGTGTTAAAATTTTAAAATGTGATTCACCAGTACTTAATTTTTATCATTAGTGCCAATTCTGCAGTGCTAAATGCTGTTGATAATGTTTAAGTTTCTTCATGTAAACATAATTTTTGATTGCAGATTCCTAATCAGAACTAGAAAACCCATGTGCCTCAATCATTTTTCCCAAAGAGCTCCTGGAGATCAGATTCATCTCTGAAAATGCTGATTAGTCAGGTTTCATTACATCCTTTCTGGGTATTCAAATGTGGAAAAAAGGCAAAACAAAGGTGGGAGTATAAAAATTAGATACATTATCAAATTAAAAGACCTTATATATCTCTCATTTTCTAAAAAGCCTTTATCTTGGCAAATGTCCTGCTGTTGGACTCAGTGTGATCCCACACTGGAGCCGTGGGCCCAGAGTGTGCAAAAAATGAGGCTCTTTTCCAGTTCTATCCACCACAGATGCCCTAAAATAAAGAGTAGCTCAGGTAATTAACATGTAACACTGTAATCATTGTTAAATTGGAAAAGAAGATGCTTGTGGAATAAATATTATTTGTCTGATCCAAACTTCCATTGTTTTTTAGGAGTAAAGATGAGCCCCATTTTCCATCTTAATTTTATTTTCTGTCTTTTAGATCACAACCAGTGTTATTTCATTGTATAATGCAATGAAAAAAGTGAGAAGTGCTGAGACCACAGCTTGGGAAGTCAGTCTCTACAGCTGTCAAATACACATTCCAGGGTTCTTGGAGCCATGGGATGACTGAAAATATTAAAAAAGGGTAGGTGTGGCACTTCACAATATAGTGTTGGGTCAAAGGTTGGACTTGATCACCCTTGGAGGTCTTTTCCAGCCTTAATGATTCTGTGATTGTGTGGCTGTTGCGTGCTCTGCTCTTTTCCTTCGTGCCTGTGCAGGTTTAATCAGAGTATGTGGTGATGTTTCAGTGAGCAGTGAAAGATAAACCAAACATGAGTACAGAGCTGCTTTCCTGTTCAGTGAAAGAACACTCATTTTATAAGAGCTCTGGGGTTTGTAATGGGAGAGTTGTAATGCACTGATATTTTTTTAAACACTTATTTTCAAGTATCATTAGCATTACTATTGTGTGTGTTACTTTTAAAGGCTTGACTCCGCAATTTCCACGTTTCAGATTTCTGATATGCAGCCGTGCTGCTGTGTAACAATGCAAGGTCATTCTTGTGTCACATATGTAGAAATAGCAGAAATTGGATTCACTCTGGATTAACATAAAGTCCCCTTAAGGTTTTGGTGGGAAAAAAAAAACAAACAAACAAATTTCAATGATCCATTAATATTATTCAGGGGATAACCTCCAGCATTGTCTCTAGGAACTCTTGATTACAGACCATGGTCACTGAGAACTCTCTGCCCTTGAATGAACCTTTTTGCCCTGGTCTTTTTGTCACAAACCAATTATTTAGTACAAACAAATAGAGAATTTCAGGCTTTTTTCTACTTAATTTTAGTAGATCATATTTTTAAGATAAAACTGGACTCAGATGCCTCTGTGTGATACATGCAAAGATACAGGCAAGGAAAAGGAAACAACATTTGGCAGTATTAAATTTCTTTGAAGCAAGAAAGTGGTACCACTTTGAAGTGGTGCTTGCTTACTTTCTCCCTGCAACTTGTTGAAGTTTACATTTCCATGTAACGTTGTGTATTGCATAATTTTTCTTAGGTTTCAGCCAGCCTGCTAACAATAAGTTGAGAAAGGAGAAAATGTGCATTTCCCAAATCCACTACACTTTGTACCTGGGTCTGCAGTGCAAATCAGTGGATAATTCTGTGAAATTAGATAAATTATGGGTTTTTTAATCTTTAAAAGAAATTAATGTATGAGCAGATAAAATAGGGAAGAGAAGAGCTGTTGGTTTTCCAATTTAATAAAGGAAAATGTGGTTCAAAAATACAAACACACACCCTTGGTGGACAAGTAGCTTGTTGTTATGTTGGGATTTTTTTTTTTCCACATGAGTGATATTCTTCAGTCCTGCAAGTTAGTAAAACCAAGACCACTTGCCATAGCTATAAGCTATCAATAAAAATTAATGTACCAGAGGGAATTGAAAGGAAAAAAAATGTACTTAAGTGTTCAGGGCCATCGAGCCACCCATGCATCCTCTGCGAGTGCATTCCGCCGATGGAGCTGTTATTGTTGCCATGGGCTGCCATTTAATGTTATTTTCCTAAGTAAATGCTTCTGTGCTCTGATCAAGGACATTGGCAGCAAACCAAGACACAATCTTCAGAAAAATATGGTGCTGAATGGTACTGAATGCTGTTCAACCAGACCTGGTATCAGAGGATAACTAAAGCCCCTCTTTTTTGAAAGTCAGTTCAAACACGGGTTTAAAATCCTTTCAAGAAGGGAAGAGTTCTGTTTTTCTCTTTTTCTTTTTTTTTTTTTTTTCTGAAAGATTTTTTTCTTTAAAGAATGACAAGAGGAATTAGAAATAAAAAAAGAGGACTAGGATATATCCACTCTAAGATGATTTTAACTGAGGAGAACGGGAAGATAACTGCAAAATCAAAATCCCCAAAGAAATATATTCCTGGGATGGGTTTTCGTGTTTTTCTGCCTTTCCTAGTGGGTGTTTGTTGTTAAACTGAGGGCTCCCCTGTTAACTACATCTCCAGAGTGCTTTTTTTCTGTGGGAGATGGTTTTGGCTCTGTGTCCTGCCCTGGGTGCTGGTGGCAATGGTGTAGTTCTGTTTAAAAGGAAGGGACAAGAGGTCACCCCCAGGATAGCTGTGTTGAAGTAAAGGAGTTTCCACTGAGGAGGACTAGCACAGATAGCATTTTTTGTCTGAAATGTTAACTGTACTGTGTCAATCAAGAGAGTACATTTTGAACAAGGAGTGCTGCTGCATTGATCCCTGCAACAGCTGAACCCACATTTGCTAAAAGAAAAGAGAAAAAAGATCTGAAAGGGGTTTCCATTTGCAATGATCTGTGTGCAGAGCTGTAAAAAATGCATTAAAAAGGCAAGATGGAAGTGATTCCCCCAGGTTAATGTTGCCATCAGTCCACAATCTCCATTTCTTCCTCAGGATGATTATTGTATTAAATGTTACATTTGATTCATTTGTAGTTAAGGCATTAAACCTACATTTATTCCAATAAATTAGTGAAGGCCGGGGTCTGTGCCCCAGGGACCTGAAACCATCATTCTGGGTATGGGACACTCTGTGGTTGCAGCAGAGAATCCTTTGGGATGTGTGGTGAAGAAAAATGGGATTTTGCATCATCGTTTTCCTGTAGGAGGGGTCTGTCCTAGGGAAACCCTGTGCTTTCTGCTGCAGGTGTAAGAAAGCAGCCAGGTGCCATCCCTGGAGGGATTTTTTTTTTTTTACTCAAACTTTGTTAGCCCAGAACTTGGTGAAAAAGAAAAGGAGGATATTACAAATCAAAAGGCTGACCTAGCTTTTTGGTATGTATTATTGATAAAATATAGACAGCCATGCTTATTTATAAATCTTCAGGGGAAAAGAACTTGTTTGAGCCATTCTTCAGGTTTATTCAGCATGTTTTACTTCTCACCCACCTTTCAATCCAATCCTTCACATTTTCTTTCGGTGAAGCATTTCATGTGTGTCAATTTTTCATAAAAGATGCCCATAGAGGAATAGGTCAAATTTCAAACCATCTGAGTGCACTTGCTCTAACACATGGGAAGAGCAGAAGCCATAGAAAGAGACAGCAAACAATAAAGAATTTTTCCCAAACCCCAATATCTCCCAGCCTCTAAAACTTAACATTACTTGGTTAATTTTTGCCTTGTAAACTTTTAGCATCCACAGTGTCTTGTGGGAGGGATGTAACAGCCTAACTTCATATTGCATGAAAAATTCAGTGACTTCTTTGACTTGTTTTGAGCTTGGAAGCTGCATCCAGCTCCCGTGCAGGAGATGTCTGTCCCTATTCCCCCTCTCCAAGCTGCTCACAGTTCTGAGGCCACGAGTGCATCCCTGCTCAGCTGCCCCTGTGAGGAAGAAGATGCAGAAGTTAATTGTGCACAGAAGTGATTCCATAGCAATAATAATTTCTTTAGCCCTTCTCTGTAGCTTTCCACCACTGTGACAGTTTTTTAAGACGAGGGTACCCGAACTTCTTACACTGTCCAAGCTGCAGACAATCTGCAATTTATACAGTGGCAAAATTGTGTCTTTTATTTTCTTCTCTGCTTCTTTCCTAATAAATTTCAGCTTCCTAGTTCATTCTTCATTGCAGTGAGTATTGAGCTGATGTTCTCATATCACTGTGATACGTCCCCAAGATCTTGCTCTTGCATACTTAGTTTGGTACAGACATGAGATGTTGCATTTGGGTTTTTTCCCCCATGTGCATCATTCATCTACTTTTAATTTCATCTGCCATTTTGTTGCCTGGTTGCTGAGCATCATAAGAGCTTTCTGCAAGTCTTCCCAGTCAGCTTTCATCCTTGATAGTGTGAGTAGCTACCCTTTTTTTCCAGTACCAGAGAGGGAAGAGGGAAAAACATGGAAAGGCAGCTGTAGATGATGCTGCATGGACACTATTTAGAGTGAAATCCAGCGATCCCCACTAGAGGCAACGTGATTAATGGAACTGAAACCTCAAAAATGGTCTTGCAGCTACATTTTTAATGCATAGTATTTGCCTGAGTTTGATATTCAGCAAAATGCTTTCTCTCATGCCTGGTTTGAAGTTAAAAATATAAATGGAATGTCCTAGATTTTATTTATGCATCTAAAGTTGTTAAGGAGGTAAAGGAGAACTGAGAGATCGGCAGCCCAGATTTCGTATCTCCAAAGCTCAGTCCCATCATTCACAGGAACTTCTCCCCCTGTTGATTGAATCACTCAAAGTTGGGCTGGTTTTGGTAACTCAGAATTTTATGTATTTTCATTGGGTAAGCAGCTGTTTGTTTTATTGTCCAAGGGAGAGGTCATGATGTTTGCAGCATGATCTTGGAGAGATCAGTATAAAAACATCTCTCTGTCATGCTCCTGCACAAATACACACATTGCTGGCAATGGATTTCCTAGGACCAATTTTAGCTAATGTTGCAGATTGTGAATAATTGAAAAATGTAGTGGAAATGCTTCATCTGAATTTTGTGTGAGCAATAGCTAATGAATATTTGGGAGAGTGTCTGAGCTGTTGCTTAAAGGCTCACCATGCTGCTCTGTGCACAAGGAAAAGACCTGCAGACAGCTTACAATGAGATTTTGAAAATCCTAGGGTGAAAGAAGTTTAAACAAAGGCTTTTCCAACACTTTGAGTTCCACAGCATAGAATTGGGTTAATAAGTGAGAGCTTAATATCAATGAAAAGTAAATATACATCTTTATTTTGAAATCTCAGCCTTCTGTGGCACTGTCAAATCTGATATCTTCAGTGGAGTTTTTAGGGTATCTCTAAAACTGTCCATCCAAGATAAAGTATTGTTTCATTACATTTTATTTTAAGTGAGAGAAAGTGCAATTGCATTTGTAAAAACCCAAACACCACCTTTTTTTTGATTTTAAATTGAGCAGGATGGGTGAAGACAATGGGACCAGGATCATCAGGGTTTGTACCATTTTCAAAATATGTGGTACACAGTAAATTTTGGGGTTTGTCCTTTGGTAGAGTGACAACAAATCTGCTTAGCCAGTTGTTCTAGACTTTTATTATTCTCCCTGTGAGAAAATGTTTTCTTTGATTATCTCTAATTTAAAGTTCTTTATTTTTCACTTGCCTAATAATTTGTATTGAGTTAAAAGCAGCAAGACAAATTGACATTTCCTGAAAAAGATAAGATTTGGGTTTTGCTGGTGTGAGTAATTCCCCCTTTCAAACCACCCCTCTTTTCTTTTTCTTTTCTGTCTTGATACTCAAATTTAGCTCGTTGGTCCGTCCTCATTGCTCTTACCTTTCATACATTAAATTTCATTGCTGGCACTCTAAAAATCCAAATAAATTATGCCATTTGCGCTGCTATCATCAACCTTCTCTGTAACCTCAGAAAAGTCAAGGAGAATAGTTAGGCAGATTTTTTCTTCTCTAAATCTCTACCAGTTACTTTCTATTATGTTACAAATATGTGTTCTTTTCTACCTTGCCTGTCAGAATGGCTTTCAACTGTTTTCCTTGCTAATGTTGACAAGGTGATTGACTTGCAGATTTCTATAGCAGTTTTAGATCTCTTAAAAAAAAAAAAAAAAGACTGCTCTTATATTCCACAATTTATTATTTTTTTTTTAACTGCTTGAACTTCAATTATGATTTGTGGCCTACAGATCTTTGACAAGAGTAAATCTTATAGTGTCTAGTCTGACAGACTCAATTTTTGTTTTGAATTGCCTCCTACTTTTCTAGTTGTAGGCACTGTGGTAATTATAGACACAGTCAGTGGATGACAGCCAGGATATTGTTATTGTAGTCTTTGGTTTAGAGAAAGTATTAATTTCATATTTCAGTTGTTTTACATGCTGTCAGGGTATAACTCTTTCCTTGATTCTAGAGTACTGAAAATTAAAAGTTCTGGGCAGTTCTGCTTCAATTCTTCAGTCACATCTGTTTTAATTGCTAGGTTTTATTTCTTTTTATTGGTCTGGCACATGTCTTTAGGGGCTTATCCTGCAGAAAAATTTTTAGTATGTACTTATATAATCAATTCTTGTGAAAATCAGCAGTTTGAATTGAATAAAGTCAATGAATATTTTTATGTTTGTATTTAAAAAGGGGAAAAAAAAGCCTATGGGTGATAGTTCATTATTAGCTTATAAATATAGTATAACTTCCTGCATAATTACAGGTTTTTATAATTTTTATAATGCTTTTTGCTTATTTTCCTTTGGATAATTTTCAAAGTACTATTATTCCCTCAAGAGATCTCTAAGAGGCAGAATTTCTGGCTATTAAAGATTTGCCATCCCACAAGCAGCAGACTGAGAGTGCCTCCAGGTTATTTATAACTGGATTTTATCTCAGAAAATTAACTAAAGAAGATAAACCAAAATTCTAGGGGAAAATGCCTTAAACGTCTCATATATTATGCTGTGCTCAAACAGCTATTTTAATTTTAACAGCCTGGCAAGCCCAGTGGAGCTCTTTTTCTGGTTTTGGGCACAAAATAAGATAACACTTTTTGAATTCCTCCAGGAGATCATCTAAGTGCACTTAAAGTGGAGGCATAAAATATGAGTTTACAATGTGATATATTTAAGCTTCACATGTTAGTTTAATTGATTTTCTGTGTTTGCTAGTTCTGAGAGCCCCAGAACTCCTAATTTGCCCTTTAAAAAAACCATACATTTTCAAAATGTTGCATTAGCAGGCGAGTTGCTTGGTTCCACAGAAAGTTTTGTTGTGTTCTTGTTCCTATAACCCTTTCCTGACCACCAGCACTGAATGTTCTGCCAGGATTTCAGCAGACATATACATTTACATGCCTGCAAAACCCCCTTGGTTTTGGTGGGCCACTCACACGGGTAGGATTACACATCTGACGTGTGTTCCTAAATCAGGGATGGGGTTTGTTAGCTGTGATTTGGGGGTGGAATTTGGGGGAGCAAATGAGGGAAACCAGCCAGCCAAATGCAGAGCACCTCAGCTGGACTG
This sequence comes from Hylia prasina, assembly GCA_013397195.1. Taxonomy (NCBI): domain Eukaryota; kingdom Metazoa; phylum Chordata; class Aves; order Passeriformes; family Sylviidae; genus Hylia; species Hylia prasina. Next base: position 563,393 of record VYXD01006812.1, read on the forward strand.
CCTGTGAGAATTTAGGTGTCTGATGTGATTAAGCTTAAAATAACAAACTCATTTTCTGTCTGACATCCGTTATATTTGAACTTAGGTCTAGCGGGGTGAAAGGTTATTGCAATAATTTATTGTACCTTATAGTACAATCAGTGTTTAAAAAAGAATGGTAGCTGAAAGGCATGTTCTATTCTTACTTCAAGAGAAAAATACTATCAGATTGCAAGGACTAAAATAGTTGCAGTTTCTAAGTATGCCTTGTAAATAAAATTATGAGCCAGGGATTTTCAAGACGAGTTTTGGAAGTGAGTATCAGTTCCTTTTCTTCACGTTTATAATAATAATGCCTTGCATTTCTGATTTTGTCATTGTGATGCACAATTGGGTGACCTTTGCAGTTGACAAAATGATTAACAATTTCCTCTGGCTTTTGCTTTTAATTATTCACCTGTGTGAAGTAGAGAGTGGACTGTATGAGCTGGGGCACATAACGATGATTGGTTTGTATCAGTGTTATCACATGGCAGAAAGGTCAGAACAGCTGCCTTCAGTGTGCTTAGGGTTGGATAGTACTCTTAAAGAAACTGGCTTTTTATTTATGGAATTGTATTATGAATATAAATTGATGTACAGATATATTACATATAAGCATACTATGTGTGTGTATACATATATATATATATATATACATATACAGTATCGATTGGAAGATTTCCATAACATCTTGAAAAGTTTTAGTCAAGGAAGAATAACAGCTCCCTATTTCTATAAGGACTTATTTCTCCAGCCCCAGCTGCATCACTCCTTCAAGACACAAAAACCAAACTGAACTTTGAATTTCAGTTGAAAATTGCATGAGGAAATTAAGGATCCCATCATATGCCCATTTAGACTTCTTGTCTTGACTTGACTTTCACTTTAATAAGTGAAAGGGTGGCTTAAAAAAATATGGCACAGTGTTCTCTTCTGCCATATGTATTTTTCTTCTAAATTATCTAGTCTTATAAATGTTTGAATAACTTTTGCTCAGAATAAACACTTTCCTCTCAGCTTAGCTCTTATGGCTCTTGAGACCATAACAATTAGATAAATTAATATTGATTTGCTAAGAAAATGCTTCTTCACCTGTTAGAATATCTCCCACTGTAGTCTAGAAAAAAACCTTACAAATTCAAACGGATGTAGATAGCTCTAGACCATTTTCCTACTGAAAGTAATTCTGGGCAGCACTGCACAATGTTACTGGGCTGCACTTTTTAAATCATAGATCACATAGAAAAAAAATTCCCAAAGGTGCAAGAAAGGGAAAGTCAGCTACAATACACATTAAAACAGAACCCTAATATATATAACCCCCCCTTTTTTTTTTTTTTTTTTTTCAGAATTCATTAGAAATGGGGGCTTGGGTGGCTGGAGCTGTGTGATAGATACTGTTTGGAGATACCTGCTTACCAGTAACAGGATTAATCTAAATATCAGAAACTTACAAGATTTCCAATTGCTACTGATTTTCCTATTAGAAAGGAAAAGAGCTACATCTTCAAATTACTGATTTGAATTTCTGATATGAAAATGAGAGCTTTTTTGGGTGGAACACAAGCCCAAGCACCCAGCAGGTGTGTGGTGACCCCCCCAGCCCGGAGGGAGAGGACATCTCCCAGCTCTGCTCATCAGGCCAGGACAGAGCAAGGCTGTCCCTGCACACGTGTAGGATCTGTGTTTGGAGAGCTCAGCACTGACAGGTATTGTTTGTGGCCTTTGGGGAAGTTTGGCTCCTTCAGGAGCTGTAATTCAGGAGGTGTTGGACTCTGCCTGCTCACAGACCCCCTGCCCGGGGGGTGGCAGCTCTGGAGCAGGCTGATGCCTGGCACTGGTGCACAGGGAAGAGATCTGACCAGGGGGAAGATGTCTCAGGTTTTCAGCTACCCAGCAGCCCAACTTCTGCTCCAGGTGAGCTGTCTGACAGCCTGAAGTCTGGAATGAGTAGGTGAATTATTTTCCACAGTTCTTCTGGATGAAGAGAGTTCATACCTGTGGAGATGTGGTCATGGGGAACGCCTCAGTCCAAGTGCAATTCCTTTAATGATAAAAATAAAGTGTAGGGGACATAGATCATTGCATCCATGAATGCAGGCAGTTTGTCTGTGGGATACAAAGAAAAGTTACCCCATAGGGAGAGATTTGGCAGAACCTTTTGCTTTGCAGTGTGTTGGTCCATGATCCACCAGGCTCAGGGCTTGGAGCAGGTGCTGTCTTAGCTGGGACAGGTAAACTTGGAGGGAAAGACAAAAAGGGAATGAACAGGACTTCAGCAAATAAAGAAACACAGATAAGTGTTGTTGTCAGCTTTACACGTGCCTATCTTTTCAGCTACTTAATGAATCTCTGTAAATTTATGCCATGCTTTTGTCCTTCAAAGTCATATACAAATTCTCAGCACCTAATATGTGCATTTGACTGAGAACTCTCAAACTTCATGATTTTCCATTTGTCCCTGAAAAAAAAAAAGGAAAAAAATAAGAGAAAAAGAAGAAGATGGAAGGCAGGAGGGAGTGCATAAACCAAAATAAAACTGATATTTCATTTGTTTTGTGCTGATAGATATTGAGTTCTTTCCCTACACTTGTGCATTAAGGGTTTTGCTGAGTGAGCTAGGACACTGTCTCTTTAAGTGTTTAACAGTAATTGGTTCATGTCCTGGTGTTCATTGAAAATCCTAGACATTTCATGGAAAATCTTCTTAATGAGGGAATGAATTTTTCATTCACATTAGAAAGCTCACTCTGACAAACAATTTCTAAATAAAACTTTGGCGACATGACATCCCATATTGGACTTGACAAAGAGGACAGGTGCATTAGAATAAAACTGTATGGCGATCCTTCAAGCTGTCAGCCATGAATATTTTATTTCTTAATGAATCATCTTTGTGAAATGAACTTTCTTGTTGTAGTGTCAGTGCCATTTACAACAAAAAACCTGCTCCTTTTAAAAGGTGAACTCCTTAAAGATGCTGATGCCTGCATAAAATACTTAACCCTAGCCAAGGTATTCAGTAAATTTAATGGTGTATTTTTTTTTCCCAAACTGTTTGAAATGTAGTCTCATACTACCAGGTGTGACTGTCAAACACAACCTTTTGCAGTTGCAATTTTGTTAACAAAGCCATTATTCAAGGTAGATTAGCAATGGGGTTGATCCTTATTAGAAAACAGAGCATACTTGCCTAATTATTGTTTTGATGTTTCCTTTATTTTTAATGGTATATTACATTTATTTAGTACTTGTGTGTAATAGGAGATTTATGTAAAAGACTTTATATATGAAAATCATTTCTAGCAGACAAGAGATGCTTTCACCCTCTTGTATCTCTTTTCCTTACAATGTGAACAGAATAAATCATAGCCAGTCCTTGTTGGCATTTTTTGGGGTATTTTTCCCCAAAGGTGTGAAGTTAGTGGTGGTTGCAGTGGGTGTGAAGGGTGTTCAGAGCCTCCTGCAGCTGTGGCCCCCAGTATCCAGGTATCCTCAAACTCTCTTATTTCTTTATTCCAAGAGAATACAAATGTCAGATCAGTTTATTCTTCCTCACAGTTTATTTGTCATAGTAGATTTGAATGTACTGGTTCTGCTAACAATTTTACATATATTGAGTTATCTTAAAAGCATATATGTTTCAGCATTTTCCTTTTGTTCTGCGAAAGCAGCTTGATTTGGATTCTCTGGGGAAAGCTCAATTTTTATTGATATTAAAAATACTCATTTGATTGCAAACCTCAAAGTGGACTAGATTCAATTTAATTTACATAATGGTGTCTTCAGGGACAAAGATTGCATGTCCTTTGTGGCATTAGTTGGTGGATGTTTGTTTCTAGCATGTGTCAAGTTCAAATTACAGGGTTTGTCATTTTACTTATAGGCTAAATGTTTTGACTCCAGGAGATATGATTGTACTCATTGTCTTTGCAGTCCCTGTCCTGTGTCCTTGCTGATAGTGGATATATGTGAGGAATTGTCAGCCTGATCTCCATGGAAATGTTATAAAAATCAGGAATAGATTCCTTTAGTGCTTCTCTTGCGACCTCCTCCTTGTGTTCCAGTTTCTTCCTTTCCATGGAAGATGGAAAGATGGACTTCTATCCTTGTGTTAACTTTCCTTCCTTAATTTGTGCTTATTAAGGAAAACTTTCTCAGATTCTCCTCTCATTGAAATCAGTAGCATCCTTTCCACTGCCTTTAACTGGAGAAAAGACCTGCTTTCAGAAAGGTTTTTTTTCCCTTGGCATTGACTGCTCTGTGTGCTTCCTGTGCAGTCACAAATTGTCAAATCCTTCACGGGAAAACCTGGAAATGGTTCATCAGGTTTCACAAGAAAGAGCTCAGACTCCACCCTGGAAGGAGGCTCTGTGTTTACAGACTGCTGCTTGTAGATGAAGCCTTCTATGTGCATTAATTAGTGACATCAAAAGTGGGCTGTCTTGGCCAAATGTGTTCGACTGAAGTCCCTGAATGGGATGTGTGCAGCAGGCTTTGGGGAGCTGAGTGAGTGCTCACAGGCCTTGAGGTGGTTTTGCTGCTTTATTGTTATTATTGCTTGTGCTCCTGCAGTCATCTTTGCTTTGCTGAGCACCACAGAAATGCACACCTGTGGTAAAAAGGCAGTTTCTGGTTGGAAGTTCACAGTCCATGAATAGAACAGGACACCACCAATGCACTGAGTGCACCGTAGAGCCCAAAGAAACAGGGACACTGTGGTAGATAAATCAGGGTAGGCAGCAGGTTTCAACAAGCCCCAACAGCCTAAATGTTCCTTTTGTTGGTATGGAATTTGTTAAAAGGGATTTAAGGTCGATGGGGGTTCTGTGTACGTTTGAGGAAGCACTTGCGAAACTTTGAGGCAGCCTGAAAAAGTACAAGTCTCTCCAATAGGCACTGGAACCTTCCCCAGTGGATGGGTGAAGGGAAGAATCAGTCTCTGCTGGGGGCTGGTGTGAGAGACAGGAGGGGGATGCTCCGTGAAGGACTTCCCACTCTTGACTTGGAATGTTTTACTGTATTTCATTGGGCTGTTAAGAGGGTCTGGGCTGGCCACACTGAGAGCTGCAATTCACTGCAAAGGCACTGATCTTCAAAATTTCTGTTGATTTAAATGGGAGTTAATGCATGTAACAACTCTGTGATCAAGGGGCAATGATGATAACTCTCAATCTTCTTTCCCATATTTAATTAAGATCTTAGGGGTTTTTTTAAGCATTCCTCTTGAAATTGTCCGTCTGTCTTTATCCTTCTTCAGTTTCTAATTTTACTTGCATTTAAATACTCTTTTTCAATGGCCCAGCAAGTACTAATCAAATAAACTTTAAAAGATTGCTCCTGATTAAATTATTTTTTAATAATGAGTTCCTGTTACCAGGGAATACAGAGTTAAAAAGGTGATATCACTAAAATTAATTAGCATGAGACATGCTGGACTGGTAGAAGTGACTGGATCTTAATCAATAGCAATATGATTACACCCATGCAGAAATTATAAATTATTTAAAACAGTACCCCTAGGTTACTGACTAGTTGCCTTTAAATTAAATTCTCTGTCAATAATTGATGCAAAGAATTAATGTGAGAACACCTTCAGTTACTGAAACTTTTTTAAGGTGGCATAAAATATTGAACTGTTGCCTGTCATTAGCAGCCACCCTGTCTCTTTTGCACAGCATTGTTCTTTACTAAATTGGTGGAGAAGGACCTCCAGAGCATGAAAGATGACTAATGATCCTAATGCTGTGTTCACTCTTCTTCTAAGGACACTGACACTGAGAAATATAAATTTTGTGTGCAAGGGGAACTAAAAGCTGATGAGACCAGTAAAGCTCCTGGTCCGTTTTGCTGCTGAAGCAGTGAAACGAAATATCTTCTTCCTTGGTTTTTAGATTATGTTAGATGAGGAAGATAAAAGGAAAACAGTCAGGAATTTGCTGATGTGTAAATGGTGTTTAGCAGGCTGTTGATTTGTTGTGAGTGGTAATTTCCTTCCCTAATGCCCAGTCATATAGGATTTAAAAATTTTCCTTCTGTCCTCTTCCTTGGCATAAATTTTTGTTTTCTGTGGTTTAGCGTTTGGGAGCGGCTGGGATGCATGGGATGTTACTTCTCTCAAGGAACAGACAGAAAATACAATGATTGCAATCTTGGTAACACCAGAGAGGGTGCCAGGCAGGTCCAGTGCATCTGTTTCTGTAATCAGCTGCAATCTCAGTGTGCACAGGGTGGGCATCCACGTGTGAGATTTTCATCAGAGTTTCATCCCTTCTTTTACTACTGACCATTATTTTTTGCTGTATAAAACCACTGATTTTTGAGTAAACTAGCAAGCATTTTCTAGGTTAAGGTGGCATATTTTAGGACAGTGTGTTTATGCTTTGAAAGGCAAAAAGAATTTAAAAATTATAGAAAATAAAAGGATACTTCTAGTGAGATAATTATTGTCAAAATCCTGAAAGTTTTGAAAGTATTATTAAACCTTAAGGTCATAGCTTATATTAACCAGAATTATTGCAGAGAGTATTGACATAAACTCACAGATGCCAGGAAGTTCATGGATGAAGCCTGGAGCTGGGAGGGGATGTTTGCTCCTGCTTTTTGGCTTTTGCTTGCTTACTGTGGGAAGCTGGCAAAGCTGCACTGACATGAAGACACAGCAGAAATTTAAAAAGACAATCAATCTTCTTGTTCTCTTTTGCTCTTCCGGTTTGTTCCTTTTTTTAAAAAGAAGCATTTTGTTTCCAAAATGCTCATAATTTACAAATTTATTTTAAATTTGTCCCAGATTGATGTATTGACACTCAAAAAATGACACTTTTGGAAATTTAGTAAATAAATTTTCTTCTTTTTTTTATTACAGCTGTAGAAATTGATGTCAGTGAAGTTTGTTAGTAACAGTTAAAGACTTTTAGAGTGTGCCATGAGCAAGTACAGATCAGAGATGGAGAAAGTGCTAAGAAAATAATAAAAAAAATATTTATTTGCAGGGTATTTTAATGGTGTAACAGTGATATATTAAATGTTTACTCACTATAAAATAGTAGTTCTCATTTTCTAACAAAAATCCTTTGACAAGATTTGGGATAAATGGAGTGAATTCAATATTTAGGTCAGCATTTAAGAAAAAGAAATCCAAGCCAAAATCCAGGTGTTGCAGACTCTGGGGGAAGGGGAAAGGTACTTTTCACTGTTTGAAACCTTCAGTCTAACACCCTCACCCGGCTTCAGCCCCTCTGCATCTTCTCCACGGAGAAGTGTGGAAATCACAGGGGTGAAGATGTTATGAAGTCTAGAGATTTATAATTTTATCTCTGGTGGAAATTTGCCTCCACTCTGAAATGGCACTTTTTAACATAATTGCTAAAATTCAGGAGCACAGGAGCAGTTCAGCAACATCAGCTCACCATAAGCAATTGGACCAAGGACAAACACAACAGGAAAAAGCAGTGGTCAGGTGGAGAAATCAGCAACTTCCAACCTTCTGATCTTTCCAGGTTGCTGCATCCCTACACAGCAGTTCTGTTCCGTTTCTGTGCCTTGCTTTCCTCATCTATGAACAGTAAATGGAGCAGGGGGTGATGTGAGAGTTATTTAAGAGCTGGGTAGTGTTTTGAAAGTGTAAGACTAACTTTGTGACCTTGTCTATCACTCCTGAGTGGTACCTGTAGGACATGGCTCACTGCAATACAGTGTGCAGTATATTTGCCTTTTTTGTATTACATTCTAGCAAAACTGAAATGGCTTTTATATAATTGCAGAGAGATCATAAAACATCTAAAATAATGGAGGTTTAAACTCTCCATTAACAAAAAGTACAAAACAAACAAAAGATTCCTGGAACCCGCTGTTTGACCACTTCATTGATTTTTATCAAATGTTAAATAAATGGAACAACAAGGATGTGATTTGCCCCATAGTATTTGTGATGTTTGATAAGAGTTTGCACTTGAAGACATAGGAAACTCAGTGACTATTGTGTGCTGACAGAATGTGTTTAGTCAGAGTTTCAGTCTAACTAAGCTGTCCTGTGTGCACAGGAAGACACTGTGTGTTTATCTCAGAAGCTAAAGTTTTTAATTCATAAAATAACTTCCATCCGTGTTTGCTAAAGTGCATACCAAGCCAAGAGACTGTTTGACAGTGTAACATCAGCAGCTGATGTAGTTTCACGTAGCTCAACAGTACCAGGATAAAAGTTTGTGGTCTATCTGTAGAGCTGCTTATTCTTCTCTTTATCTGCACTTTCTTTTTCTGTTTTCTTTCTGTTAAAATTCGAACATCCTGTGTTGATGTAAAGGGAACAGAGGTTTCTCCTCACTATGGTGCAGCTGCAGTATCTCCCTACAGAAAAGATTGTGACATCTCTACAGTTTAGTGACTTGGAACCTTGTCTTCCCTCGTTCATTTTTACTCTTCAATCCCTTGGCACTTGCAGAGTGGGAAATTTAACAAATGGTTAGAAATCTTCAGTCATGCATTGGCCCTGACTTGTGTGCAGGAGATTTCCCATATATAACTCTTAAGTTGATGAGCAATTGCTCATTTTATGGATTTTTAAGCAAGCATGGAAAATATTTCAGGTTGGATAAAAATTTTGCTCTTGTCTGAAATACGAAAAATTTCACTGCTTTCATTCTTTCTTTTTCTATTTTCTTTCACTGCAACACATAAATCGCATTTACTTTGTGAAACTAAAATGAGGTTGAACTGAGAAGACATATTTCAAAACATTAAATAAAAATATATTTGGACTAGAAAATAGAAACATTAAAGAATAAAAATTAAAAGCCCCATAAATCCCATTTCATCCCTGTCCACTCCTGCTGAGCAAAAGATGACCCCAAAAGAAATGCACCTACTGAAGCAAAACGGCTATTCATTTCACTGATGTGAAAATTTCCCAAGTGGAAAATAAAACCTTAGGAACTGTTTTGGTTTTCTTTTTCCTGTTCTTATTTGGCTTCGCCATACCTGATAGGAGACAGTACATGGTTTTGAGGCCAGCTTTCTATAATATAGTTTGGATAAATGTTAAACACCACAATCTGAACATTGTCCTTATTTTTTTGCTGCAAAATTGGTTAATGTGTCCAGGACAAGTGCTGTGACCAGCTCAGCCACCCTGCTTGCACAAGCTACTCAAGTGTTTCTTCTGCCTGACTGGTTCTGTGGGAAGATCTGAGGGAGGTGGAAAACGCCATGTTAAAGTGGGATGAAATGAAATTAGAAAACAGAACAAGAAGCCCGATTGAAACTGTGCATGACAAGTGTTGTTTCTGCTTTTAAGAAACTCAAGAAATCAACCTTCTAGACCTCAAAAATATCTCCGACTTCCCATGCCAAAGACGTTTTGTGAAATTGATGACTAAATTTGTCCAGGATTTGTATTTTAATTCTCAGAATGTTCATTGACAATCTGATTAATGGGCTATTTCCGTTTTTATCGTCTATCTCGAGCTGGTTTTACAGAATACAGAGAAAGCATCTTGTTCTGAGACGTGGTTACGTGACCAAGATGAAAGCACACATGAGCTGCAGGATCCTACGCCGCGGGTTCAGCCGCGTTCTTCCCGTAATGCTGGGCCTGAGGTGATTTACCAGAACACATCTGCACACATGCACACACGTGAGAACTCGTGTGTGCTGTGCTCAGCGTCATTGCTGCTCACCAAAAAAACCCCAAAACAATATGCTCTGCTGGAGTTCTCTCCACAATGACCATAAATATTACACTGCTGTTAATGTCCAGTTTGGAAAACCACATTTTGAGGTCTGATAAGTTTGCCAGAGGTAAAAATGGGCTTAAAAGAGACAGAAGTACTACCACTGATAAAAGTAGTAAAAGAAGGCTGTAGAATGACTATTATTATTTTTAATGCTTTGTTTTTGAACAAAAATTCAGTTGTGGATTGGTCTGGTAGGTGACTTTTTGTAGAGTTTGAATCTTTAGAGAGAGAGAGCAGTTTGCTGCTACAATTAATGTTTTTATTTTCAGAGCACCCTTCCATGGAAACAACTAATCATTTCCCTGAGAAGCAGGTGTTAGTGTTCTTCCTTTTCACACAGGGAGAGACAGAAACAGAGAGCAAAGACTGTCTCAACAGCAGCATTTCACTGGTGCTGGTACTTGTGTCTTGTTCAGAAAGTGTTTCCAAACTCAGAAATGGGGCAAGTTTCCAGCAGCACTCCAAGGTACAAGAGTTGAGGGTGTGGAGGACACCAGGTAGCTGGCTTGGGAGGTACAAGGAGCTCATGTCCTTGGAGATCCAAGCTGGGAGAACACTCCACTGGCCATGGCTCCTCCAAGGTAGTGCAAGGTCTCTCAGGCATTTCTGGAACAGGGGACAGTCCTCAGGGGGCAGGTGGAGGCTGACTTTGCTCTTCCTGAGGTTTACTGTGATGCTTTGGGCCACTGGAAAGCTGCAGGTGAGACAGAAAGGCCTTCCTTCACTTTGTCCTTAGAAGCCTTTCCAAGTCTAAGGACTGAAAGTGAGTGGAATTACCCCTCCAGAATTACACTGAGCCAGCCCAGTCTGTACTGGGTGGGTTTTGCTCTAAGCTGCACCTCAGGTAGCTTCAGGAAGCTTGTCCTCACACAGAAGGAGCCTCTGATAGATGCAAGGTGATGGGGTCTCCTACAAGGTAACCCAAATCCCTCCCAGACATCACTGGGTCTGCAGCACTTCCCAGCTGACAGCACTAAAACATGGCCCTGCAATGGCCCCTGTTCCCACAGCTGTGCAAACATCCTCTGTGACACTTTCAAGCCATGAAAAGTGCTGATGGTTTGTACACCCCTGAAATGTGGCTAATGGGCTGGTGGCAGGGGGTGGTCACTGCCAGGAAAAAAAGCAGGAAGGGAAGAAGCAATAGTGTCAATATTTTAAGGAGGCTCATAAAATAGGAAGGAAAAAAGATAACAAAAACCTTAAGAATTCTCTTGCCATTGCACTAAGGAACATGGGGAGGAGGAGACACTAACCAATCCAGCCATTCCTGCTCAACCAAGATGTTTGTCTTTAAATTCGCTGGAATTCCTATGGATCATCCTGCAAATACTCCTACCCTTGGGCAGCTGTAGAGACCCGGGCTTGGTGTCCTTACAGGAAATGACAGACAGGAAAACTGTTTTAGGCCTTTGGGCAGAGGCAAACCTTTAGTTAGAAGAGAAAAAAGGGGAAGTTTTCAGTGACCTTCTGCTGGGAAGCCCCGCTGACACGGTGTCCCCAGGCACGGGGCGTGAAGCCAAGCTGTGTTCCCGTGGGAGGATGGCCACACTCTCAGCAGGGATCTTTCCAAGGTAGTGTGAGTGGCCAAGGACCGAAAGGACAGAAAAATGTCACCTGAGCACCACCTTCCTGAGTTTAGTGCCAGAAGTGAAGGTGAGCCAGTGTTACTGCAATAGAATTGCATCTTCAGTGGGAAAACCACGGATTATTTATTCTTACTGAAACCCCCCAGCTCCAAGTTAGTTTACTGCACTCAGAGAGAGGGACAGCACGGATATAGAATGTTCTGTACCCTCCTGGCACTCAGGGAGAGCTGGGACTGGTGGCACCATATGGCCCATTTATAGCCTGGGCTCCGAGAGCTCTGGAGACTGTGGGAGGCCTCGTTCCCCACAGGGCTCTGCTCTGAAAATGTGCCCAAAGCCAGCTCAGATCGTGTCCACCAAGTACCAGCAGGCAGGGGCAATACTCTCAGCACTGCAGTTATGGTGGGCACCATTTTTGCCTTCCCTCTGAATACAGAAAAAGATTGTATTATGCATCAAAAGCATGAAAGAAACCTGTTTGTGTTGTGGAAAGCATCAATGGTGTGGTGTAAGAAGTTTTATAAAAGCAGTATCTGCTCACAGATATCACAGATACCTGCTCAGAAAATGGCCACAGAACCTTTTTGGGTTGATATTTTCTGCACTGACACCACTTTTTAAATTAACTTACTTTTTTCCTCCTAGTGTTCAGCATCTCCAATTTTAAAGTTTAAATAGATCTATACTTTCCCCAAGGACTTATGTGCAAACTAATATTAAGATTAAAATCTTTTATGTTTGTTCTGTAGCTTGAAACAAAAAACTCGTGCATAGTCTGTTTTATCCCACTGGCTCTCTAAGGTTCAGGTATTAACATAAATACAGCCCATTAACACTTGTTCCTCTCTGTCAGGACATAAATTAAGTCTGCAGGTGTTCCATGAAGCTTTACCCTTGGTACTAATTAAGCCTTGATAATTAGGTTTGTTAAATTCAGGCCTTTAAGCTTATATTCCCTCTTCGGGTTGCCAAAATGGGGATTTGCAATATACAGGGCCTGTTTTTGCCGGTTTTCTATTTTTTATTTTATTTTATTTTATTTTGTCTTATTTTGGTTTTGTTTTCAACAAAACTGCAGTTGTAATAAGCTCTCCTTTGCTTAGATGGTTAAAGATTCAAAACCTGGGAAGAACTTGGATATCAGCTTATATTTACATCAGAACATTTTCTTTTGCTGGCTTTTTTGGCAGAACACAGTCATTGTAGTGGAAAGTTTCCAGTCCATATGTTAAACACACAGATGCTTCAACTAGATAAATGGTTGCAGTTCCAAGTGAAATATCATTGAGAAATGTACAAGTGGAGATCCTGAAATGATAATATTAAAAAATAGATTGAAAACCCAATAGAAGTTTAATTTAGGAAGCATCTCCCACATAGCAGTGAGATTTTCATTACAGAGGAAACAGTATAGATAAAAGTTTTTATCCCTTTGATTTTTGTCAAGTGTTTTAAAAGGTTCTGTTCCCAGGTCATATGGTCTCAGTTCTAAATAAAAATAATAACTGAAGAAATCTGTTTCAAAGGAATCCTCCTGGGAGGAGGGTTATTTGTAACACATACACAGAACATTAAATAGTCTAATCAAAATGGATTTTCTTGCCAGTTAATCTCTTCTCTTTTGTTTCTCCGTAAATATATAGCCCATCAGATCAAATGTTTGATAAATGTCATTTTTCATCTAGAATAAATGAAACTACAGCTACAACTCTATTAGAGACACTTTTCACATTATTCATTGCAATCATGCTAACTTGACGCTAATACCTTTATTGAGTTTTTTTAAAAAAACATGGGATAGTAAATAAAATAATATTTTTGCTCAAAACGTTTTTTTAAAAAATCAAAATTAAATAAATTAATTAATAAATGCCATTACAGACATTAGATTCTCATCCTTCATTTTATTTAGTGTTTTATTGACCAGAAAGCCACAATTAATCATTTTTGGGCAAGGGCTTTGTTTTGGGTCAGCAAAAGGATTTTAATCAGATGTAGTATGTAAACATGCACTCAGTGTAGGATGCCTAATATTATTTGTAGATGTTATTCTTATTTTTAATAAGACATTGTTTAAAGTTTGGGAAAAAACCCTTCGGTTTACTTTCTTGGAAGAATAAATATTAATTAAGGTGCATATTAAGACCCTGCTGCAAAAAGGATTTAATACAGAATGGCAGGAAATAAGAATTAGGGTGTTGAAAGAATATCTTTCCAAATCCATTGTGGCATTCAGATTGTTGTTCCTTGGGCTCAGCTATAAAAGAACCTCGCTGAAGGAGAGAAAAGGCAAAATATATAACGATTATCATTAAAAGGCGTCACTTCTTATTGCAGAAAATACTAATCTCACCTTGTAATTTACAGCATTTCTATGTTTATAATGAGAAATGGCATGATACATAGCATATTTCATAGTAACAGTGTCCTAAATACTGAATTAATTGGCAGATTTTTAATGGTGGCCCCATTGAGGCGTATAACGATTGACAAAATACTGTAGGAGAGAGTATACTTGATAGATTCCACTTATTAATAGGTCAAAGTCATTAGGGAGATAATGTATGAGAGGAGCTCCATTCAACCCCTCGATGTTTTGACTTTTTAGAGAAAAGGAAGCCTGTGAGATGGGATACTGGAGTCCAAGCCTGTAATAGGATGTAGAGTTTTTAAAATTAATAATGCTCTTGGTTCTGCAGCGTTTTCCATGTCAAGGAGGGAGAAAGATTTTGGTTTGGATATATAATTATTGCGCTTTTTTTAAGGGTTTGGCCTCCGACTGCCAGATATAAATCTGAAAGTTGTTGGAAGCATAAAATAAATTTCTTCTTGCTTGTGTGCACCGGCTTGGCTTCAACATTCGCATTTGTGCTTCTAAAGCTTCCTTTGTTAGGGATTCAGGAGCCTTTGTGTTTTAGTAGGAGGCTGCAATTTCTGCATTTACAGGAAAATGGTGCTTTCCCTTTTCCATGCCCCCCCATCCTGTGTTCTGGTTTGCAAAAACCTTGAAAATAGTCCCAAGCCTTTGCTGAGACAAGGCCTGTGCCTGAGTGAGGGACATTAGACATGCACAAACCCCCCTTCTGCACAATAACTGGCCTTTCCTATTATATTACTGAAAATGTTATTAACGAAGCCAGGAGTCATTGCCGATTAAAACCCTCAAGGACAAAGACATGACAACTTTTTCTCTTTGTAGGGAAGTCTTGCACTGTACGTTGTGCAGCTCCGTGTGGGAAGGGAGGCTGCTGCAAGGGCTAAAAGGTGGATGGAAAGCTGGGGGTTAAGGCATTTCAAAATGTCAGGCAGCTTGTTATATTGCAGTACATCATTCTGTCCCTCGAGACTGCTGCTGAGGCCTAGGCCAAAGCTATATAGAGAGCAGAAAATTTGACACGAGCTTCCAAATTTTCTCCTTAGCTCTCTTGGGCTGCAACCCATATGCCATGGTTAAACCATCAGGCTTTGCTCCACTGAGACCTTAGGACAAAGCAACTCAGTATTTCCTTTTCAGTGAAAGTGACTGCTCGTTTCCCTAGCAGAAATCTCTTTTCCCACCCACTGTCTTCTTAGAATGAAAATAGATTATTTTTTTTTCCCCTAAGTTAAGAGGTTGTCTTGAATTGCATGCCTTTTGTTTTCCTGTTCTTCTCAACAACACTAGTGGAATCCAACAGTAGATTTTAATGAATTATAAAAAGACATTGGTGGTTGGATTGTACATTTGTTGTGTTTTCCACATCTGAAGCAGGAGTAGCATTCGTGGACATTCCTCCAAACCCCACATTGTCAGTCTCATTGCAATATACACCTGAAATGTAGGGGAGTGATTCTAACTACAGATATCCAGGCTTTTCATCACAAAACCCCCTCATTCAGAACTCTGTTTATAAGGACAATCACTTTCCCCATGAATTCTCACATGATCAGTAGTTCATTACTAAACAATGTGAATAGATGGGATTCCAGCCTAGTGAAAGTACAATGAAATCACAGCCCACGTTTTTAGTCCTGCACATGGAACCAAACACATTTTGGTTTCTGTTGTCATGTAATAGCATGATAAATTGTTATTCCCACTGCATGTATCACAGTTGTGCAAGAGAACCAGAACATGCCAGAATTGCTATTTGTGAGAAATTGAGTTATGGCCAAGTGTAGTTAAATGCTGGGGCCAGAACCTCATCTCACTTTCCATAAAGCTGTCCTGACAAGCAGCTGAGGATTTTCATAGCGTTAGAAAGTTTCAGATGCTCTGGAGCTGGCAGCCTGCTCTTGCAGCCCCCTGTGCATGCCTGGGTCAGGTACAGCACCTAAAACCCCCCTCGAACATGCCTGGGACCCAGGCCAGGTGGAATGATGGAGAGGACTGTGGGGGTACCTATGCCTCATGGATTCTTCTATCAAGCATAACTTGGCAAAAACCCCCAAGATCTGTGCTCTGCTAAACTGTTTTACTATCCTTATGTCTTCCAGCCTGGCTAAACTCAGCATGTTTAGATCACTTTTTTATTTCTTCCTTTTCTCTAAAGGATATTTGCACAAGCATGTGTAAGAAAGAGAAAGGCCAGATGGCTTACATGATCGTTTTCTTCTCCAAGTTTATCCTTGCAGTATTGTTATTACTGATATTACCCCTATAAATTAAACATTATTTGACAAGTATCAGTGTTGGTGTTCGCATGTAAAGGGTTTGGAGAGTTCAGAAAAGACCTATGAGAATGATGAGAACTTATGTCCCATAGCAGAAGAATAAAGCAGCACTGTCTTTGTGAGGAAAAGATGAAGATATTTCTTTCTTGGAGAAAACTTCTGCTAGGAAAGGACTTTTAATCTAGCAGGAGGAGATAAAGTGACTGGCCTGAAACTACACAAATTGTAGTTGTAAAATTATAAAAGAAAATAAGAAAAAAGAAACAGTGCAATTAAACACTGTAACAACTTGCCAGGAAATGTAGTGACTTCTCCATCACTTGAAGTCTTTAAATCAAGATTGAATGTCTTTCTAAAAGATATTGGTTGTAGCTCAACCAAAAGTTATGAGCCATGGGCTGGATGTGGGAATCCCTTGGCTAAATTCTGTTAAACAGAAGGTCATAGTAGATGATCATAATGATCCCTTCTAGCCTTTAAATCTATTGCTCCATTAATCTACTCCAGCCATGAAAGTGTCATTTGCCCACACAAATTTCAGATCTTTCTGAGCTTGCACACATTTCAATGAACCAGCTTGGGTGGAGGCTACTCTGAAAATGTGTGCACAGCTCCTTCTGCTGAACTGCTGCTTTTACGCCAAACTGGAGCGTTTTCTCCTTAAAACTTTATTCCCCAGAGGATGGGGCTGCCTACTTGTGTGATACCAAGGTGTGTTGTGTTTTCTTCTCAGGCACTGTAGCTGAGATACATAAACCTGTGGAGTTTAAATCACAGAAGGAGGCATTTATAATTCTTGTTCATTTTGTACACAAATCCATGTGATTCCATTAGATATGCAGCACAGCCTGTTATAGAGCAGTGAATGGAGATCAAGCACTTCTGTTTACCTATGAAATTGCCTATTAAAATTACAATAACCACCATAAAAATGACTTTTTTATGTCTCTCCTTTGAGAGGAAGTTTCAATTTACTGGTTCATGTGAAAAATATCTTGCAAGTAATTGTAAATATTTTAGGTAGATTTACTCTAATATTACTTGATGTGTCAAATTCAACAAAAAAAAAGATCTACTGAAATGTTAAAGAGACAATCAAGTTGAAATCTATTCAATTATTTAAAAAGGGGGAAATCCTATAATATTCTGTACTAGTATAGAACTCCTCCTTACAAATTGTTATGTAAATCAAGGTTTAAAAGTTGAATTTTGCCTTTTACTTCTGTTTTCAAAAAGAGCCCTAAAAAGTCATGAAAATAGTGGAATAGGTGGAATTATCAGTAGATAGAAGATCTTATCTTTGATTGATTTGAACCAACATGATTCTTCAACATTTGGGACTCCAGTCCAAGGGAGTCACAAATTAATCAGAGTCCAAGCCAAGCTGCAGAGGGGAAGGTGTTTTCTCTTTCTACCAGTGTGCTTTGTGTCACCTAAAACTTACCATCAGGCTGTATAAAAGAGATTTCAGGTTAACTTTTGACCAATATTACAGGATTTGTGTGCAGATTTTCCTTTCTGATCCAGATCACAAATCAGCTTTCCCTGCGCTGGAAAGAACCATGAGGCAGATCCAAACACTCAGGTCAGAACCCAAATGAGCCCAGGGCAAAGCCAGGCAAAGCCAGCAGGGTCATCTCTTGAGCTTAATGCCTGGGCAGATGCAGGTGAATCCCACATTAGTTTTAGGACTCTCAGGTTTGCCAGCTTTCCTATCTGGTTGGTTTTTTGGTTATTTTGTTTTGGTGGTATCTGGAAAGAAAGCAGTTTCCAAAGATGAGCTGGTCAGAGGACATATGCTGCCACTAAAAATTACATAGATAAAATTCAGATCCTGTTTCTTACAGAAGCCTCCCAGAGAAGTGTGCTCACTGTTCAGCTGTTAAGATTGTTATTAAACTTTATGGACCATAAACCCCATGGAAACAAGGAAAGTGAGCAACTATGCTATTACAATAGTGTCAAAATAGGAGACATATTTCATAGCCTCAAAACTGTGAGCCTGCCTCCTTGAAGCATTTCAGCCCTGGTGGACTGCCTCAAACTAGTGTTTATTTAATCTCTAAATTAAACACAATGTTGCTAATACATAAAGCCTGGAAAAATATGTTCCTTTAAGTTTAAAGTTCAGTTTCATAAATCTAGCTTTGCAGACTGCCTTCTGAAATGGGAGTTGATTTTTTTTTTTTTTAATTTAAATATTTGTCAGACATCCATCATCTCTTAATATTTCCTGTCATGGGGATCTACTTAATTCCAAACTAAATCCATCTTGATTTCCACTAAATACCCCGACTTGTTCAGTACAACAACAGCTTCTTGATTAGGGGAGACAGACAAACAAGGGGATGAAAACATCCTTGACACACTCTTGGGGGGTGGGAGGAGGGAAAGCAGAGATGCCAAATGCAGCCTGACTCAACAGGACAACATATTTACTTTCAAATGTATTTATTTTGAGGAAGGAATTGTCAGGCTCTGTGTGTAAGTGTGGTTTATTTAACATGTTAGCAGACCTGTCCCTTGTATGTGTATATTTGCCTTTCAGCGTCCTCCTGCAAATTGCTTTTGACTCGGCCAAGTTACAGCAGTTTAAATACCATCTTTCATGTAGGCACAGGAAATTTCCAACAACAGCACTTCAAAAAAATCCCCCAAACTCATGTTGCAATATTTTAAAGACCAGGAAATGTGTGTATCTGTAGGGTTTTCTGTACTTTTTTAATCCCTTCGGTAGTGGGAAAGCCATCCATTCCCATTTCCCAGAGATTATTAGCTCTGTCCTTTCTTATGGAATATTTTAAGGCAGGTGAAAATACCAAAAGTATTGTCAAGTTTGGATATTCTTGACCTAAAGAAAAAGTGAAAATAAAGTGATGTTTGTTTTTTTTTTTTTCTTTCTATTAAAAGTTAAATTCTCCCAGACTTTTTTTTTCTTTTTTTTTCTTTTTACTTTCCCCTAAAGAGAGGCTAATGTAGCAAAGTGGGGCTGCAGTAGGAAACCAAAGAAAATAAAGGTGGTATAACTGAAACTTTGTCCAGGGGTAGAAATTACTTATCAGACACTATGACATCATGTGATATTGCTGGTTTCTCCATGATTTGTGGGCAACTGCCCTGTTGAACAGTTTTTGTTTGGTTTATTTTTGTATATTTAGTGTTTGTTTTTTTCACTCAAGCACCCGAAAGAGATTTCAGGATCGGAAACCGGATAATCAAGTTTAAAAAATAATGACTAATACATTTCATAGGAATGGAAACTTAATACTTCTTCCTTCCCTTCCTATAATGATGATTAATAAAAAGGCAACTTCAGTGTGACCTGTCCCTCCTCCTACACACTTGCTTTCCTTTTTTCTACAGCCTGCTAATGACTATCACTGTAATTGTTAGGTGCTGTTGATCATAGGAAAGGAATGTATTTCATGCTGCTGTTTATTCTGGGTCTATAAAGCTGATATTCCTGTGATTCTCCTATCTGAGCTGATTGATTGCCACCAAATTAGGCACTGTGCTTTGAAGGAATTTAACCTTTTGTTTTCTCTTTGTGGCAAATGTGTTAATGCTTGTAAGGAAAGTTTCTCACTCGTGTGTTATCCTGGCTTGTTGCTCCTCAAATGTGATCCCCTGGCTAGGGTTTAAAATGTTACGAGCCTGCAAATGTAATTTTTCACGTGATTAAGAGGTTATTTTTCCTAAGCACCTTGCTAAGTGTACATTGATGGTATTGCATGTAAACTGACCTATACAGTGCTTGCTAGCAATGATGTTATTTATTTGAATTTATTCGGAGCTACTTTTTAAAAGAATAATATTATACAATCCTCTTTGAGAGAATTGTTTGTAAACATGGCAGGGAAAATTAATGTAAAAAACACTTGTACCTTATTCCTCTATGAAAATCAGAGAAGGAAATAAGCTGACTGATATAGATATAGCTATATACATACATATATACATATATATATATACTCTTTTTAAATTAGGTCAGCAATTCATATGAAAATATCCATGCCAAGAGTTTCTATGCCAGGAGGACTTGTGTTCTTCCCCAGAAGACTTGTGTTCTTCCCCAAGTGCTTCTATTGTAAAACATCCCGTTCCTTAAGTGGGCATCATGTTACTGTATTTTATAGGCACCTTCCCAAAAGAAATTTAATTACATTGTCATTTTAGATGGTAAGAATAAGCTGCACAGTATAGAGTTCCCAAAAAGTGAATTCATTTTTAATGTACCATCTGTTGCTGCAATACAATACGAAGATAAATAGTTGAAAAAGAGAAAGAGAATTGACACGAAAGAGAAATGGGTTTTGATTTGCCCTTTCATCGCACACATAAAACAACATAAGCTCAATCAATGCACAGAAATGAAAGCTAATATGTAATAGCTGTTGGTCCTGAATTTCTCCACCCATTGTTTCAAGTCTTTATGAAGAAAGAGGAGATCTAAGACATGAGTGTGTGCAGCTCCTGCTGTCCTGCCCAGGCTCAGCTGAGCCACCTCAGGCTCCTGGCAGCAGATTTGGGGCTGAGGGCTCTCCCAGCCTGCTGAGGGTGGGCTGGGCTGTGACGGCTCCGGGGCTTGGCCAAGGGGAGAACCAACACCCAAACTCATCAAAGGCCCCGCCAGGAAGGGTTAATCAGTGCCTTTCATGGAAGGGATATTGATGGATAGTTTGGGATCCTTTACCAGAGAGATCCCCCACTCTAATGTCAGGCTTTTAGACAGCTTAAAGCTGTGATTAATATTTAGTGAAGTGATATATGGGGAGGCTTGAAAGTGAGGTTATTTACTATGTATAATTAGCTAGGGTTATTATTTGCAATATAATATTTGTAAAAGACACTTCTGGATTCCAGATGTAAGTACCAAATCCCAGTAAGAGGGTTTTATTAGCTATAAAGAGCAGTTAGTATCAAAAAGATGTTCTGTAAAGCCCATTATTCAAAAGCTTGAAAAGAAATATTGAATGAAATTAGAAGCATAGAGCCTTTCTTCTTCGGGAACACGTGCTTCTATGAAGATTTTCTGGTGAGATAAGATTGTCTAGTCCTCCTCTTCCCTCCTTGTGTTCAAAATGAACTGCATTTCAGAGGTATCTGTGTGTAGACTCTCAAAGCTTTAAAGGAACAACAGGGTAAGGAAATGAGTGTTGTTAGCTCAGTGAAATAAATTCCACCTGACACTTTAGGGTGACATTGTCTTGTTTCAACAGGAGGAGATTAAAGAAAGAAATTTCTGTCTTTCCTATGGTAAGAAATATCCCTTTATTATCCAGACTCAAAGTATATATTAAAAAATAATAATACCCCCCCCTCCCCCGCCCAGTTTGCCGCTCTTCCCAGGATGCTGAAGTGCCAGGTTGAAGAAGTGGGAAAAATGGTTTAAATAAAGCACTTGGTATGTGAACATGTCCTGTCTTATCAGCACTTACTTTTTAGGGTGAAGTAATGAAAGAGTCAGATATATAGAATTTGGTTCATTTGGAGGTTCCCCTCTTCCTGTGGGAATTAAATATCCCAGACAGTTGGACAGTTGGACACTCCACAAATAGCTCAAGACAGAATTTGTGGTTTTTGTTTTACTATAGCACAAAAGAAAAAACCCAAACAAAAACCAAGAAAAAGACAATCCCTAAAGTATTGTTAGGCTAACTAACATTGGTAAAGGGGCAGCAGTTATTCTACCATGGCTGTTGTGGTAAAATTAGTTAATTGCAAGGGGTTCTGTGCCTTATTTTAAAAGGTTTTGAGCATTTCTCATCTCGGGTAGCTCTTAAAATCAAAAGACCCTTTGGGTATCTGCTGCATAATAAATTTTAACTTGGTCCTGAGAAACTGTATCTAAATTCTCCATGCAAATGGAGCACTCTCAGCTTATTGGTCTCTCTCCCACTTAGTGCATATCATCCAGATTTTAAAAATTCAGTAAATCTAATAAATGCAATGATATCCATCATATAGATAAATGCATATATGATTTAAATTTACCGATGTGGTAAAAGTCTTGGCTCCCATCAGAGCTCCATCCCACTAATCTTCATGATTCCTTCTTTGAAAGTTTGTTCTAGTAAGAAAATGAAGGAGAGATGGTGTTGGTGATGCTTTCTCTTGGCTTTATTACATCTGTAAATCCTTCTATGCTGATCATGACAGCAATTCCAAAGAGCACTTTCTGACTTCTGTACTGAAATACGTGTGGGAATAATGGAGTTTTGTTGTGTCTGATCTCAGGTTGGCTTTATTATGCAAAACCAGTGAGCAGCTTCTAGTGCTCAGAGAAATCCTGGTGGAACATATGAACAAAAGCTTGTACAATTACTCTTTTCTGACTGTCAAACGATGCTAGACTTGTCCTCAGTTACAGGGAACATGGTTTAGTTTTGTTTTATGTTGTTGTTATTTAATTGTGGGAAAAAGAAGTTTTACTTCATACCTGTTCTCAATCTCATTCACATTCTCCTCCTTGTTTCCCTTTCCTTCTTTTTTCCCCTCTTTTGTTTTCATACAGATTTCTAAATCTGATTAGCAATCACTACAGCTTGAGAAACAGGCCATTGTTTCCACCCAAAATTTGCATTTATCTCCTTTTTAGCAGAGGGGTAATAAAAGAAAGCAATTCAATAATTTCTAAAGAATTATGCTCTCTTGTTTATTTTTTCTGGGGGGGCTCAGCCTTATTTCTTTAAACTTTATGATGAAGATATTTAGGTCTGCAGGAAAAACACTGCTTTTTGAACAGACATCTGCAGAAATGTGTTGTATTAAAATGGCACATTCAGGAGGCAAAATAGCCTCATTTGTTTGCTGGTTTTCTTCAGTGATTAACACCATTGCTGAAAGTTTTAGTTGAATTCTTGCTGTTTCAATTTCAGAAGAGTTTGGAAGTATTTATCAAGGTTTAGACAAAACTAGAAGTTTGAGAAACGGCCTTCAGAAAGTATTTATGTAATTTATGAATTCTTTACTTTTTCACCGTGCAGACATCAATAGACTGAACAAAATAAGTCTGTTTAGTATCAAATCATTCAGTCCAGTTAAGGTACTAGAAAGATTATTTATAAAATGAGAATTAGTGTTTGCAACTTGATTTCTGGTGGTTTTTTTCTGCCCTCCCCTTTCTTCTGGCAGGGGGTGGCAGGCAGATATGTTTTTATTTCAACTTTACACCCTCAGTGGAGAGAGTATGACAATATCCAGGGAGTGGATACCTTTAGGGAGTAAGGAAAAGCCTGTGTGACAAATCTCTTCTGTCCAAGTCATAGGGGAGTCATAGGGACAGAAAAATATATGTATTGTTTTTGTTATTTTTTTTAATCCATTCCCCCTCTTTTTTTTTATTTCTAGGGAACAGCTTAGTGCAGAGCCCTAGGTTTTAAAAATGAAACTTTTGTGTGTATGTGGTGGTGCTTTTGCTCTAAGGAGACTTGGAAGGCAAATCTGATAAAGGAAGAATAAACCTCTGTTCTGATCTCACTGGGAGCAACTTCCTGATCAGCAGCATTTGCAATGCTTGGTGTGTATTCAGCTCTGTAAAACATCTCTTCAAACTGCTTTTTCTACCATCCCCTTAGCAAAATCTTGTACCATACAAATCTGTTAAATATTTTTATCTTAATCATTCCTTGTGGCTGCATCTTAGAACCCTGAGCTGTGTTCTCATTCTCCTGTGACACTTCTATTTGTTTGACCTTTCTGTCGATGCCGTGCTCCTGCTCTGGGTGAGAGCTCATGGTTGTAGCAGATACAAAACAAGCCCAAACTGTTCCCTGGTACCTTTGCAGCACCTCTGAGTCGTGTTACAGATGCTGAGCTTCCATCCTAATGCAGCACAGATGCTTCTGTCCAGCACTGCTGAGCCTCTCACAGGGCAGCGAGACCCCAGCTGGGAAAGACAATTCTCCAGGAGCACATCAGATTCTGTTACCTCCTTCACAGGAAAATCTTCCACCTTCCTGAGATGGGTTTTGTTTGGAACTATGCAAATAGTTCAAGTTCAGGCCAAAAAGAGCAAAGACATGTGCAAATAGCACAAGCCTGATAAGGAGCAGCTGAGGGAGCTGGGGGGGCTCAGCCTGGAGAAAAGGGGGCTTGGGGGGACCTCACTCTGCAATTCCCTGACAGGAAGGTGGGGCTGGGGGTGTCAGTCCCTGCTCCCAGTGATGAGAGTGCTGTAAATATATCATGGAATGTAAGGGGACTAAACAGTGGAGGGACAAATTATCATAGGTACAGGTGTGTTATTTTAATTATCCTGTCTATTTCAGTATCTCAGATACCAGTCTATGAAGTGATCAGACTAGATAACAGTGTCTGAGTTGATGTTCAAGTTGTAAAAAGGCTACAGCAGATTATGTGATGCTGTACCTTTGTGTGAAATTAGTTAGCAATGTTCAGGTATAACAGTTGAGAATAGGACAACCATATTGGCTTTTCTTGCACAGCTGACTGCAGAACAGAGCCCAAGCACAGCTCAGTCATAAAACAAGCACTTTAAACTTCCACCAAATGTGTTCATTTTTTCGAAGCCTCTGTGTGATTATTCCATTCCTCACCTTTTTGTTATATTTCCTCTAATTCTCCAGTTTAACAGAACCTGTGGGCTATTTTTTCTTCAAATCAAAACAAATTTCATTCATCAATATAGCTGCAAGAGGCAGCTCTGGGTGTGAGACAGCTCAGTCAGACCAGAGAGACCAGGGAGATGGTGGCCCTGCAAGTGACAAACTTGGACAGAAATTCTGCAGGGTCACTAAAGGGAGGTGCCTGCTTTGTGCACACCAGACAAAGCCAGCTGTGCCTTGTTCTCATGCTGCTAAAGGAAAATAAATACAAACAAATTCCCTCACCCAAGCATCCCCAGCTCCCTGGCCACTGCAGTCCTTGCTGTGAATGATGCTGTTCCTTGCTTGCAGAACTGCATTTGCCACTTTGCCAGCTTTGACTCTCATAAAACGTTTTGAGTTTGAACCTGTAACAAACTTTCTTTGCTTTGTTTCACCTGTTTCAAAACCAGTTCAAAGTACAGTTTTGGGCTGGTACATTGAGGGGCTCTCAGTGGTGCTGCAGGAGGGGCCAGTGCCACATGAGAGGTTTGGCTTCTTGAAGAGCTGAGACATTTAATAGCAGGACGGGAAGGAGGAAGAAAAGGGGAGGATGCACATAAATGTTTAAGACATAAATTAGGGCTGCCACAAAGCTGTGGTGATGTTAGTGTCTAATCTCCAAGCTGGTGTCTATGGTTGTGCCCTTTGTGAGTTGCATTCCTTCAAACGTGGTTCTCTTTACAGCATGAACCCTTTTTTTCTCAAGTGCATTTAACCACCTTTTCCACTGAATCTGCANCGAACCGAACCCTTTTTTTCTCAAGTACATCTTTTTTTCTCAAGTACATTTGACCACCTTTTCCACTGAATCTGCACTGCCTGGATGCAATAGATGTTGATGTCTGTGTTTCCCTGAGTATTGCAAGGCTTGGACTGCAGGGTCTCTTCCATATAACTCCTGGTTTCAAGAGATCAGGGGCATGTGCTTAAAACTGAGTCAATATTCAGACTTGGATGAAATAACGTAATGCACATTCTAGTTTGTGTTTTACACTAAAGCTTTAGTCAGGAAATGAAAAGAGAATGCTAATTGCTATGGCCTCTGGTTATATAGTATACATGCCTACAAATGCATTTTGTCCTTTGTAAATACACATTTACATAAAATATTCTTTCTATTTGTGTTTCATTAAACACAGAAGTTCAATAGCAGTGTCTCTGGCCCTCTGTTTCTGCCTGTCATTCCTTTCTGCCTGCAAAATCTTCTGGCTTTGAAGTAAATAACCGTTTTTGCTACAGATGTCTTAGTGCTATAGAGAGCTGTTAAAGTAATTGTACCTACTTCCAAAATGTATGAAAAATGAGAATTCCTGAGAAAAGGTTTTGACATCTTCTGAAAAGATAATAACAGTGTAGGCTAACAGGGAGAAAGCTGTACGCTTTACTTTCAGTTTGATCACTTATTTTATACCTGTGCATTACTGTTTCTTTAATGTTCACATATAAAATTCAGTTAAATGTTGTTCCTAAAAGCTGCAGGCAAACTCCTCTGAAAATACCAAGATAATGAACTTGAACCTGAGCTTTCTCCATCAAAGAAATCATTATAGACAATGTGTTTTAGCTTTTGGCTTTATTCAGTTTAAATTCACATTTTCTCTTCCATGGGAAGAAGAAAGTGCATCTTTAAGAGGAGGTGTTTGTTAAATCAATATATACCTGTTGGTATTGCTAGGAATTGCCTTTCTGCTTTCAAATTGCTGTACAAAATACCTGAGTAGGCATAATGTCAAGAATGGAAATAATCAAAGTGTATTTAAAACTCGCTTAAAAAAATCCATTTAAAAAGTAGGAATGTGTTTCTCAGGCATTTTAAGACCATAAATTGAAACACAAGTATTTAAATTATTTTTCAAAGAGATTCAAAACTGTAGTGTATTTGCATAGCTACTGAGTGAACTTTTTTGTCCTCAGCATTTAAGTTTTCTAGCAGTTCTGTATTTTAGAAGACTCCAGTGCCCCATAAAAAGCAAATACTCAATTTTTCAGTTTCTAGGTACTGAATATTTTCCCTTCTGCTGGATTTGTTTTTATAACAGTAATTTATTTTAAAAAGAAAAAGGGAGAGAAAGTGAGAAACTGAAGAAATGAATGGAAGATTTTGGAAAAGGTCATTAAACAAGCTCTCTAAAATCTGATAGATAGTGTCAAACGTTAAAATAAATATACTGCCGTGGTGGAGAGGAGGTGAGTGGGGCCCCGAGCAGCAGGGCTGCACAGAGCCTGCACTTTGCTACCTAAACTTCACTGAAGCTCTGCCAGCTGATTTCATTGGCGAGAGAATTCAGAAGGTAAATGTTTGTGGTAAGACTAACTAAACTACCTCAATCCTTACCAGGCAACAGCTACAGGGGGCTCTCAAAGGCCACTCACAAAGGCTGAGGCTCCTCGTTTGGAGTTGCCAGTGTCAGATGTTCCTGTGGAATTTTATTTATCTGTTTATTTATTATTCCTCCAGAACCGCAGAGTGTCCAGCAATCACTGATCTTGAAAGGAAAACATTGAAGCCGTGGTCTAAGTGGGATTCATCCTGAGTAACAGATCAAGTAGCCCTGGAAAAATAAGCTTTTAAAACTGAAATTTTATATATTTAGACTTGGGTGGGTTTGGTGGTTGGTTGTTGTTTTGGGTTTACTTTTAGTTTAGAGTAACTACAATGCATCAAGAGGCATTTGAGCATGCTGTCAAGTATTCAAAAATGATGGAGCAGCAGTGTGGTACAGCTAACTCATCTTTTGCATCCTGGGGTGCCCAAGGCTGGAACACCCTGGGGAGAACTTCTGCCGCCGCCTCTGCCGGAGCCCACGCGGGGCTCGCAGACAAAAGTGACATTTATGTCCATTCTAGCAAAACCCCAGCACAAAAGGCAGGCAAACACCCTTGGCTTTCAAAATTAAGCTGGTTTCTACTCTCTCACATGGTCTATTAATGCTCCAGGCAATTAATGTCACCTCTATTTTGTTTGTATTGATCCTCAGCTTGCTCGTTCTCTCGTGCCTTGTTCTGTGCCAAGTCGTGGGCTGGCCTTTCCTCGTCTTGACTCGGTCAAAAAGGAGACAGAGTGTTTTCTAGAGAGCAGTAATTTGGGTGATGGAGAGTTGTTTGTAGTGATAAACTACTGTCCTGTAGAATGTCCCTCTTTTTGCCACCATCATTCCTTGCGGCCATGGTCGTTTTGGAAGATATTCGTCCTAATTCGTGCTAGGAAGAAATCTGATCATTATGAACATCAAATCACTCTTTAGGACAGGGGATTTGTCAGTCAGGATGATAAAGGCAGTTTGTGTATCAAAGTCTGCTTGGTTTAGGGAACATGGAGAAACTGGGAGTGGTGACCCATTAGAGCTTCCTACCCTACGGGAAGGAGGCGGCCTGTATTTCATGATGGGAGATTCTCTCTTGTGAGGTGAGGGCAAATAGATCTCCACTCCAAAGTTATTGCTCCTTCCTGCCTTCCACAACTGGAGAAGGCATGAACGGTGCACTGCAACTTCTCCCAGTAAGGCTTTTAAGATTCTGAACTCTCATGTTCAGCAGAGTCCTTTCCTGAAGTCTCAAATGCTGGTAGTTTCACCCAGAAACAAACAAACAAACAAAGCCACGATTCCTCCTGGAAAAGCAAGTTTTAACACAACAATAAAAAGATTTTGTGTTTTTTTAGAGTAATGAAGTTTACAAACCCCCATGCACACAACTGACTGGGGGATGTATATGCTGCAGAAAGCCAGAGACCATATTTTTGTATTTCTGTACAATCAGAGCATTATATGAAAGATCTTTGATGTAGTTTTTAAGTTTCAGAACAGTTTCTACAATTACATTTAATAGTGGCTCTACACTGTTGGTGCTCCAACAAACATCAGCTATTTTTGTACAGGTTCACTTGAAAAATAAACTTTAAAATTGAGCAAATTTCCCCTGAATACAGTATTCTTACCCCATATTGTACACATGGTCACCACCTTCAGAAAAACCCAAATGGTAAAATGGCATGGTAATGTAGCAACAATTTTGCCTGTTCAGTTTGTCACCTCTCTTGGTGGAAAGCAGTCATCTCTACTGTCCAAATTAATTAGTTTTGGTGTTCTTGTCTCCACTGTTTTAGCAGAGCTGCTTTTACAGCTCTGCTGTGTTTTAGAGTTCCAGTCCTCTAATCTGGAGCCTCAGGTGTGACATAAAAGCTCATGGCTATAATGGGTTTGGGGTTTTTCCATTGCTGCCAAGAGTGGTACAGCTCTGAAAGGATGAAGATTCAACAGCCAAGGCAGCAATCCTGGGGATGATGGCTCGTGTTGATAAGGCAATACAGCCTGATTGCATTTCCAGAAAAATTCAGAATATTATCTAGTAAGTGTTTGTAATAAGACTTTCACAATCTCTGATAAAATCTTATCTCTTTAGAGAGAGATGAAAACTGAAAGCGTGTGGCGGGGGGGTTGTGTGTTGTTTTATGAGTTCTTATG
This sequence comes from Hylia prasina, assembly GCA_013397195.1. Classification (NCBI taxonomy): domain Eukaryota; kingdom Metazoa; phylum Chordata; class Aves; order Passeriformes; family Sylviidae; genus Hylia; species Hylia prasina. Next base: position 592,459 of record VYXD01006812.1, read on the forward strand.
TTTGGTGGTTCATTTTTTTTTTTCTTTGCATAATCTCTGCTGCAGGCACAGCGAGGGCTCCATGTCTTGTGAGAGATTCTGCCTTCCACAAATTTGCAAGGACTGTAGATTTTAATTTTTTTTCTCCATCTTTCCCAACAGACTTCATCATAACCTTGTACCCCTAGAAATATATATATATTATAGGGAGCAATGTTTCTTTGCTGTTGCTCTGGAGGCAACCTGGTATTTGCAGAATGCCTTCCTGCAATGGAAGTGGAAAGGCACTGAGCACACCTATGAGTGACCTCTGATGTTTGTTTATCCTGATTTATGAGATCCCATGCATACTACAGGGAAGAAAAATAAATATGCAAAGTGCCAGTAGACTTTTAATGGAGTTACCCTGTATTTCTCCACAGAAGCTGACCTTGAAATTGCTTTTCATGCACAAGTCAAAATATGTAAATTAAGATCTCAAAGTGACAGTTCAAAACATGTATATAGTTTGTAAAGTTCTTGCCAAAGCCATGGAAATTTCATGTTCTACAAAGGCCAGTCGTCTGCCTCTGAAACTGTGTAGCAAAGTGTAGAAAAATGGCATTGCTCAAGCACTCAGAGGGAAATTTGGTCAAAACACAATTTCACTTCAGCAGGATGAGAAGTCTGCCAAAATCTGCTCATGAAATCGGTGACCATGCTGCCAGTGCAGTGTAGAGCTTCCAGCTCCCTAACAATAGCAAAAACTAAGCTGGTATCTAAAACTGACTGATCTATGCCTAATTTTCTTTATTGACATTTGCTTTGCTACTGTTCAGAGTGTCAGAAAAGGTAAAATGAGCTGGACAACTCACTGTTCCAACGTGAAATGAGAAACCTGTGGGGCTTCCATCTCCTCTTTCCTAAATAGTACAAATAATATAAAACTCTTTTAAATGTTTCTGTTGGCTGCATTACATGTCAAGTGCTCCCAGAAACACTTTCATCTCATATTTTACCTCTTGATCTCCCCATACTCCCATTCAACAAGCATTGCTTCTAATGGTTTTCAGTCCCAGCTCAAAACTGCTCCATAATACCGAGGAAATTAAGTATTTTCCTCTTTACCCTCTGCCATTGTTTGCAACATAAAAAAATCAGTAAAATGAATTTCAGTTATGTTTATGATTAGTCCTTGTCTACAGCAACCACCACATTTGGCATGGGAGCATCCTCTAGAAGCAGTCTTGCAGAGAAACAAGCAGCTCTGCTGGGCTGCTGAACAGATGAGTAGGAAATAGCTGCGTTCCCAGTGACAAATCTATTGTGGGGATCAGGAGAAAATTCAGGCAAAACATTTGGTTATGTGGTAGTGCAGAGGATTATTCAAACATTATAATTAATGCCACTAGTGCTAAAAAGACGTTGGGGATGTGGGATGTGTTGTTTCTCCTTTCTGTTTTTCCTATTTCCTCTCCCCTGCAGCTGTAGGGCTGTGCCAGTGAAAGCCCCCGAGAGCGAGCTTTAGCCGCTGCTCCTCTGTAACTGCATCATTACCTCACTCCAAACAAAGTCCCTTTTTTTTTGTCAATAGAGGATGAAAGCATTATTGGATTCAGGAGCTCATAGTGGTCCTGCACGCAGCTAGGGATGAAGAGGATAGATTTATGAAATGGACCATTTCAAATGGCATTATCTTCCCACAGTGAGGAACACCTTTCATAAATCATGGGAGAGAGCTTGGAAAAGAAAGCATTTGTTATTCCTGCCATATATTGCTTTTGCATCCTCCACCACATGTTCTTGGGATGAGGGAGAATCTTCTGTTTGCATTTTTTATTTTTCTTCCTCCCTAATAATTAGTGTTTTTTATCTTACAGCTACAGGAAAATTCAGAACAAGCTTGACAATATGAATTTTTAGCTTACCTTTGTTTAGCTGCAGAGACATATTGAACCTCAGTTTTCTGGTTTGGGTATGAAGCCAACTATTTCTTACACACTTCCAATATTGTAGGGCATTTTCTGCCTCATTATATAGCAGGAGGTCAACTGGGAAGAGGAGTTAAAGTATAGACAAAAAACTTGTTATTTTTTAAGGCTGGAAGGTTAGTGCTATTTTGTGGGTATTTTTGCTTCTTAAACTCAAAGACCTTATTTTTGCTGCATTAATAAAGCTGTCTCTGATGCCTTTTGTACTCACCAACACCTATATATTGTAGTGGGTGGGAACAGAGTTTTTTCTGTGTTGTCAGTATTTTTTCTGTATTTTTCACAACCCGACATTGCAATAATTTTACCAGTGAGTCTGACACCACTTGGGATAAATGCAGGTCTCCATTAAACCTGTAACTAGCCTGATGTGAAAAGTCAACATTTATTACACAGTATTATTTGTGTGGATGCTTTGAAATCATCCCTTTGCTCCTGAGAGGAAACTTTTGAGAATGCTCTGAGATAGCAACTTGTCATTACCTGTAATGAGCCAAGGAGAAAGGCCTTGATTTTGGGAAACATGTTTTGACCAGAACTGATGGAAAGATAAAGGTGATGGTAGTGAAGCAAAATTGCCTGTGTTTAAGAATAGAACAAAAGGAAGCCTGAACTGAATATTGAAGTGTGCGTTGAATTCAGATATTATCTAGAAACTAAAAACAATATTGCAATAAATAATTTTTAGTTTGAAGCCCCCAGAAGTCTGAAGTTGGGAAAGGTCAGACTTTATGCTTGGCCATACCAGCTTAATTCTGCCTCCTCATGGATGTCTGTAAAAGTTAATTTTTTCTATTATAACCTTCCATGTGTTTATACCCCAGTGAATCATACTGAAAACAAAGGACAGACTGTAGCAAGACAAAGGGTGACATTTCTTGAACTTGAAATGTTTGTCCTGGCTACCTGGCATTTTTTTTAGACAAATGAAAGTGGGGAAGGAGCAAGTGGCTCAGTGTTTTTACTACATATATTTTTTTTCAGAGTCCATCTTAATATGACGAGAGTTTCATTATTGTATTGATGTGTAATTCATAGAATACTGAATGAAATGTATTTATTTCCTTATAGACATTACTTTAGTTTTCTCCTGCATGTGCTTACAAAAGCCTCTATTAAGGTCAGAGCACAGATGAGAGGAGCCTATTGCTGCCAACATGAAGCTCAGAGCTTCCTCTGCAGTGGAAACTGAGAGATCAAGTCAAGGTCAAACTCACTATTTATTCCTGAGATTTCTGCAGACACTGTTATTTAGGTGTAATGAGCCCTGCTTGGATCCGGTTTGGAAAGATACAAAAGCTTTGAACTTTTAAGTTTGGAGGCTCCAGTTACGTACAGGGGTATCTGAACCCTGGATCTGAAGGCTTGGCATTTTAGATGTTGACTTTCCACGGGGTTTAGGAGAACTTGTTCCTGTGATAGTGAAAATGTGTTTTGCTGAGGGTTAAGGAACACTTAGCAGGAGTATAAACTTACCTGGTCACGGGGGCTGGGGCAGCTCTGTGTTCACTGAGCACGTGGATGTGCAAGGAGGGGGAGAAGAAGCATTTCAGGGGCCATGCCAGAAATGTGTAGTAAAGCTGAAGTGGCATTCAATTCAGCAATATGCCACATTGTATTTTTTAATGAGTAAACAGGAGGGTGATGGCAGCTAAAAAAAACCCACTTTCCCATCACATGTGGGAACCTTGTACAGGAGTTGGTTGGATACAGATAGCAGCAGCTTCTTGTGGGAAATAATGGAATTTTTTCTTCTTTGGATTTCTTAAGAGGCTTGATATATAATAATATTGGTTATGTCATTATGGCAGAAGAATTGCTTTTCTAGCTGAGCTGGGGTATTGAACAGTACTGTGTGTAATGGATAAAAATGGTTCTCCTGGATAAGGAGAGACAAGTATTGTCACCCCTGTTTTGAGGTGTATGTATGGTATATTTGTCCTTTTTTTTTTTTTTTCCCCTGACAGCCATTAGGAGGACACTGTGTGTGAATTTTTTTTTGCTGGTGTCAGGCTTTGAAGATCTTTACACTGTAGCTGAGGTCAGGAATTCCCCATGTGCTGTTCTACCTCAAACCTGCCCAGTGAATGGCAGGTAGCAGTTTAAACTCTGTTAGTGCATGGGTATCACCACTTTGTTTTAATGCTTCAGTGTTTAAAGCTGTTAAATAAAGCCAAGATTCATCAAGAACTGTTCTAATAGAATTGTCAGGTAGCTGCAGTGCCCCTGATTTAAATGAGTAAGCAACACCTATGGGCAAATGATCTTTCTGCACACAGAAATTAATTACAATTCAGGACTGATGAACTTTTATGAGCTAGTTAATTTTTAAAAGATGCTGTGTATGGTTTATTGAAATTAAAAGAAAGTGACAGCTTTCTGCCCCTACCCTCATAAAATTCTGTCCTGCATATAATATTGACCTAATTTAGTTCAAAGGCACTGGATCTCCTCTTTAACACTTCATTGTGTAAAGGCCAGTTGAAGGTTTCAGTACTCCTCAAGTAAACAGAAAAGCTTCTTGCTGCTTTTCCATGTTATGCTGGCTTTTATCAGTAGACAAGCTCTAAACTCCTCCATCCTTTGTCCTTGATTAACCTCAAAATCATTTTTTAAACAAAGTGCAGCTCAAATTCAGGATCGGGTTACAAAACACCCATTTATAGAGTGTTATGAATGAATATTGATTACAAAACAGTGCACTATATACCACAGGACTGCAGATATTTTTATGATGTGGATCTTCTCCTGGTGAAAAGATTTCATGGGCCACTGCCCTCCCTAATTATGACTGTAGGACACAGCTCACTTCCCATTCAAGCCAGGACCACATTGTCTTTTATTTGTATTCACATAACATTCTTGTGGGAAAGTAAAGGAGCAGCTTATGGAAAAAGGTAATATTATGAAGGCATTTTGGTTGGTGCTGTCCCAAGGTTCTGGCTAAGGGCTGTTGCTGTTCAAGTCAGTTGTAAAAAGTTACTTTGAGCAATACCAAGCAGTGCTCCAAAATATCACGGAGAATTTACTTATTTTCTTACTACTGTTACGAGTCTTCCTTCCCTCCAATGACCTTCACAAACCCACAGCCCATAAATTTTCAAACCTCTATTTTATGGTCAAAATTTTGTAGAAACCTCTTTTTTTTTTTTGTCCCAAAGCTGCATTTTTTTGCTGTGATACTTGACTTCCTTGACCAGTGTTGAGGTTTATTTGTAGAAATTCCTGCCATGTCTGTGAAACCTGACAGCCCAAAGCAGTGTTATGTGATTGCTGTTGGACTGTTCCAGTGCTACCCTTCAGCCCATGTGGATCTGCAAGGAGAAGTCTTTTGGGGTTCAGTGTCCCCATAACATCTAATCACTTTTTTTAATTAACCTGCCCAATAGACAAAACAAGAAGTTAACCTTCTATTAAAAACTCAAAATGTACAGAAGAGAAGTGTAAAAAGTCCAAAGAAATTCAAAGCACTTTTCATATCTAGCAAATAAGTTTGATAAATATTAGATTTTCTGTAGCCACTTAAATTTTCACTTCTTACCTTTTCCTGAAGCAATATGGAAACATTAATATTTCAAAGTTTAAGGGGGGAAAAGGGGTGCAGTAAGTCTCCTGCATTTATGTTTATCCTATAGCTAAATTTCTACATCTGTTGTAGGACAGGTGCATTGAGGATTTCAAGTATAAGCTCAGGTGAGAGTGAAAAGTTGTTTCCTTTTCTTTTAAGCAAACACTGAGCACAGCTGCTCCAACTGGACATTCACAGGAGGAATGTTAATTTTCATGCCTCGATACAGAAATCTCAAGTTTCCTGGGTGAATTAGCTGTTAATGGGTTTCTAAAATGTACCATGCGTGGTGTGGGAGAATGTAGTCTGTGCTGAGGCCAGAACAGGGGCTGTAATCAGATAACCTGTTATTATAATAAAGCCAGAGGATAATACTTTGCATTGCTCCGTGTTGTAATTGGTCTGCCCCGTGTCCTACAGGCTTTGGCGCTCTAAAAAGTGATGTTTCACCTATCAACTATTTATAACAGCTTTTACTTCCTGCGTGTTCTAAATTGAAAATGTGATTTCAAACTGTAAGAGTGAAGTATATAAAGTGTTCCAAAATCTTAGGCTGCTTTCACAACTATTTCAGGGCTTTGCTCTCTGGTGAAGTTCAGGTTGATTTGCCTCGCAGTGGACATACAATAATGCTACTATGACAAAACAATGGCAATTGAATAACTTTTTTTCTTACATAACAGTTTAGTGACCAAGGACAGGCTGCAATAAGTCAAAGAAATAAACAGTTTGCTATTTTGCAGAACATGGCAGGGAAAATGTATAGACCCTTGAAAACCCACAAAATCAGAGTGTTTGTTAGGTTGTTTCATTTTTACAAAAAACAATTATTCTCTAAGTTAGTTTTTGTCTTCCTATTTGTGGTCACTATGTATCCACTGCATTTTTTTGAGGATAGCCAATTTATTAGGAGTTTCAATGTGCAACCATGTGGACACACCTGTGTTTTTTTGGTTTTCCTATGCAAACAGCTGCTTGTTTAGCTGAATGGTGCAATGCTTGTGTGCGCTTCTGACTGTACTTCAGCCTGGAACCTGCTGCTGTGATGCTATTTTTGTTAACATCTGTGCTTTTATGACAGCTGGTTTTGTGTTTTCATGCTCATTGTTTAGTTTGCTTACCTGCTTTTCAGTCAGTGTCTCCCACTAACTTTTGAACTCAGACTTGCATCAACCAAGTAGGTCTGAAGTCTCCAGGTAGCTGCATTCTTCCCAAACTGCAGAAAGCTGGCAGCTACAGCAGCAGACACAGACTCAAATTAGTGCTCTTGCTGCAGGAAAGTAGAAAAAATTCAGCTTTTACATCTGCTGAGTGGCTGCTGGCTGCCAGCTGGCACCTGTGAGCTCCAGGGCACAGCAGACTCTGTCTCCTCCTGCCCAGCTCTTGGGACAACACAGAGGGGACAACATGCAGGAGGTGGGGAAGGGGTTCTGTAGGGGCTCCAAGGAAAGGCAGTGGTTGGAAAGAGACTGGAAGCCCTGCAGGTGGGGTTGAGGACGTGGGGAGGGCAATGAGGTGCTTGGGCATGGGTAGGTGACCACTTTTGCTGTGAGGAGTCAATGCTATGGACACAAAACACGCATTTGTTCTGATTACAAGTGTGTTCGTGTTTTAGCTTAGCCTAATTATTGCTTTTGACTCAGCTCAACACATAATGTTGCATGTCATGCTGTCCTACTTTTAATTTCACAGCTGAACACATTTCTATTGTTCTAATCCCCTTTTCCAAGCCTTGCTTTCCTCCATCTGGAGGACATGCAAGGTGTTTGACCTGCACTACTGACAGTGCCTCTGGATGATCCTTTGGGGAATATCACTGAAAACACAGAGACAAAATGCTTCTCCCTCAGGTGCTGCCTGTCCATTTTCTCTAAGAAGTGGAACTGGTGTCCCTGGTCTTTTCCTAGGTGTCAGATATTCACCAAAATGATGGGATAGGCCTGTTGGACATGGTGAAAGCAGTACCAGCAGTTGCAGCTAAGAATGGAAGAGATGAAAGTCTGATAACTTAATTTGTAAGCAGAGAAACACTTTAACTAACTTAGTGATGGCCTGGATGGATTTTTCCTGAAATAATCTGTCAAATTCAAGATAATCCAAATTTATTTTGCTAGAAAATGTGGGTTTTCTTGCAAATTTTACACCACGCTCTTTGGGTTTTCTAGTCATAAGGAAAATCCTCTTCAGTATCAATCCTGTAAAGTTACATAGTGTTTTTCCTCAGCCTGTTTATTTGGCTTGTGATTGCTAGTGGTCTGCACTGGAGATGTGTTTTGAGATGTACAAATATCTCTGGCACTATAACACAATATTTTGATTCAATATAGTGCAGCTTTTTTCTTCATCACAAAGTCAAGTGAACTTATTTTCCCTAATATGTATATCAATATTTTCTAAATCATATTCCAACATTCTTCACTTGATTATGCTGATGACAATACTACATCTCTCTTTGTCAGTGGTCATTTGGGAGATGGATTTTTATGTTTAAAGAATGATTTGTTTTAGAGTATGAGTGGGTATAACAAAGTTTCTATACATGCTGTACTGCTGGCAGTTGAAATTATAATTGGACATTATAACCCTACTGAGCTGGGCATGCACTCATTAATTAAACACCCTCTTAAATGTGTCCATAAGACCTGTGCTGTGGCTGCTGGAATGCTGGAAGGAGTGACCCTTGTGGATGTGGAATTCTTAGATAGAAGTGATGTGCCCTTTTTTATCTTACTACAATTAATTGTTTATATTCTTTGGTGAAGTAAATCCAAAAGACCATGGTAATAATTCTGTTACTTCATTGATATTTTTGATGTGTACTGATTGACCAAGAAAGAATGGTAAATTTAGGACTTTAATATAAAAGTTACATTGTGCCTTAAAACAAACACAAAAATATATACAGCATATTCATATGTAACTTTTATGCCTGTGTTCTTAAAGCACAGAAAATCCCATGTTTTAAACTCAGCTTAGGGTTATGGAAAGGGTAAGGGTTATGCCTAGGGTTAGGCTTCAGAAAACCACAAAGCCCCGAGCTCCAAGCACACTGCAGCTACAAAAGACATGCCAAGGGGAACAAAAGACTGTCACAACATGGCTCCTTTCTATTATTTTTTACTCCTTAAAGTGTTTAGTTTTAATAGTGTCATAATTATTTCACTGTTTTAATAAAAATATGTGGGAAATTCAGTAAAGAGTTTTGCTTCTCATGTCATCCAAAATTATCCCACTCTAAAATTCTCAATTATATGTCAGTAACTGTTGAAGAAGAGAGACTGGAATCAAGCAATTTTGCTTACGGCTTATATTCCAGCTAAGTTTATGAGGAATGTTGTTCTCAATGATTCTAACAGAAATCTCTCTCCAACAACTTTATCACAATGATAAGAGTAAAAAATTTATGTTATTTACTTCATTGAGTGCCAGAAAATACATATGTGCAAATATCACCTACTTAATCTACATGCCAGACAGGTCTGTTTTAAAGCATACCCCTAGATTTGCTGAACAGAACTGCTGCCAGTTTTTAAATTTACTCTCTAGTATTTTGGGAAGCATGACATGAAATGTTTCACTTGGGATGGAACAGGGGGGAATGCATCCCTGACAACAAATCTGTAGAAATGGTCAAAGCCCGTGGTTTTCAAGGTCTGTGGCAGAATGTCTTTATATACAATAATTGTTATGTAGTAGTGTAAGATTTATGATGTCCTTAACAATTCATGCCCTAAGAGTTTGTGACTTATAAATTACATGCCAGTGTGTCAAAGAATACCTGTTCTGCTTTGCTTGGGGTTCTGTTGTTTGTGGTTTTAGTTTTTTTGAGGAGATGTGTTTTTGTGTGCGTTGTTTATTTGGGTTTGTTTTGTTGCTGAGGGTTTTTTGTGTGAGCGTGTGGGTTTTTTATAGTGGTGCATTTTTTTTTTGTGGGTGTAAGGTAATGAACATTGAATACAATACAGCATTATCTACTAAAAAGTCATTATTTACAAATAATTGTCTTGAAGTGGTATTCAAAACACTACAAATATTTTGTCTCTTTACAGCTGGTGACCCTTGGCAGTTTTTTCATAGACCCCTTTCCACTGAGGGTGGGGGCAAGGACAGCTATTTATAATTGTGTTTGTCATTTCTTGAATAGTTTCTCCCCCAACCCTCTTGAATCCTCTCATGGATGTCCCTGCCAACCTACAAATTTATAAAGGCTTTTTTCAGAGGAGTGTTTTAAAGATCCGTATTCTCTTGTCTTGTGCTTCCTTGAAGCTTTTGTTTTAGGGTTTCATACTAATTAAATTGTATTTTTAGTAGGTGCTGCAGCAGTTGTGAGGTTTCTGCTGTCCTGAGCGATAGCTTCACCTCATGCCACTTCCCAAGGGACACTTGTCCACGGTTAGTGTCATCTTTTGAAAATGGGGATTATGGAGAAAGTGAAAATTCAGGTTTAGGAGTACCAGGGGAACTCTCCAAACCAGAGAGACTTTGGTCCTTTGTAGCAGAATTCATCTATAACTGGTGTGACCTTGGAGCAGAGGGAGCCACTGAGGTGTTTCAGTGCGTTCTCACCCATCACCTGTGCACTCCATAAAGCACAAAGATGCTTCCTTGAGGTCACAGGGAAAAGCATCCTCAGTGCCTCCCTGGCAGCCAACACCTGCAACACCATCCTGGTGTGTCCTGGGGCTGTTGTTTCACGGAGCCCGTGGGTTTGTCTGTGCAGAACAGAGGTGTCACAGCTCCCCATGGCTGCAGGAGGTGTTCTGGCTGTGAGAAGGATGGGGCCCAAGCCCTGCATACCTTTGATCCTGTATCTTTTCCCTGTGAAGCCTCTGTAATTCATAACACAGCCACGTTATTCAGGAATGTGTCCTTAGGCAGATTCTATCTCTGAGAACTTAAGTCGAGGGATTTTCAAACAGCCACTTGATTTGTGTTTGTGAACATGTGGCTCCTAAGAGGAGTTTATTTTACAACTTCTTTAGTACTATGCACCAGAAAACCTCCAGTAATTTTAAGTTCCTTAATGTTCCTTTTCTTCTGTTCTGTACCCTTCAGTCATGTATAAGTTGATTTCTCATCATTGTAGGGATTTTGTAAAATTACATGGTGAGGAAGGTGACTGATTGTTCCATCTTTGATTTTGGTCTTTGGTTCTGGTGGTTTATTGTCACTGTGCCAGCAGATACAATTTCAGTTCTCAGTCCTGTCTTAGCTTCATTTGCTGCATATTTGTATGTTTGCTGCTGTATGAACCCTTTTTGTGTTAATAGATTCAAGTTGTGTTCATATAAAAACATGAATTCTAAATCATTATTTTTTTCATAGTTTGAAGATGTGCCTTCCTGAAAGTCAAATGTCATCTGAATTTATTTTTCCTTTAGATGAGTGAAATATTGTGTTGTCTTTTAAAGTCTGGGACAGAGCAACTGAGTGTTCAACCCCAGTTGCTTTCTGAGGTTTTGATTCCCATTGAAATGGCCCTTTTAGTGTTATCTTTAATTTAATCAGATAATGTCATCAAAATAACATTTACCCTATTACTGCAAATTCACTGCATTATTAGCTAGTGTAACAGACAAAAAAGACAGTATGAACCCCCATGGAAATCTGTGCTTCCAGGAAAAATGGATACAGTTCATAGAAGCTCTATATTTAATTTGCAGTTTCAAAGCACTCTCTATGGAAAGATTTTATGAGTCTGAAATAATTTAAAAACACATTTCAATAGAACCCATAGCACCCACAAACTTAGTCTGATTTTCTTTTACTAATCATTATTCTTTTGCCCAGTTTTAAAGTAAACTGAACAAGACATTTAACACAGTCACAGCAACATTAATATTCTTGTAAGTCTATCACCACTTGAAAGTGTGGGTCTTGGATGATTATTTGTATCCATGAATTGAAAGTCAATTAACTTTAATTTCTAGCATAGCTACATTAAGGTTTGATGCAATTTCATCTTTCTTTTTAGAACCTTACACAAATTTTGATGGGTTGCAACATGTTTAAGATTTAGAAATATTTGAGTGTCCCTTTCTGTGACCTCTGCTGACAGCCTGAACTTCCATCATTGCCAGCATTCTTTCCTCTAGATAATTCTCATCAAAATCCTCGGATTTTTTTTTTCCTGTTTAAAATAATATGAATTATTCTTTGTAATGTATTCTATTGCTGATGCAGAAATGTTTTGTGCAGTGTGCTCTCTGTCATTCCTGACCAGAAATAATCTCTGATACTCAAAGAATTCCTGAAATGAGATGCAACTCTGCTGAATTTACTGATAATTAGCAAAACTGAGGAATGCAGAAAGGAACTGCAAGCAGGAGTAATCACTGTTGCTTAGGAAGGAAGGGAAAATTATTTTGCATTTAGTAGGAACAAACTTTTTAAAAGTAAATTTTCAGTTGGTGATGTTGAAAAGACATCTTCCAGTTATTAGGTTTTTAAGCAATGCGTCTGTTTAGTTTGCACAAGAATAGTACTAGAAATGTAAAAATGCAACAAAAAAAAAGCACATCTGGTTGTTTTAATCCTGTCTGGAAGAGATTGAGAATCTACTAAAACCACAGCAAAAATTTCTGTCCCACTGCTTAGTGTTTGGTAGCTTTAAGGAAGTATCTGTGTGTTTGACATTCACAAGATTTCTCAGTAATTTTCCTTTATTTTTTGTGTTTCTATTTGTTTCCAAAGATCAGATCTTGGTTTATTAATTCAAGACTTCTTCTCATCGTTTGAAATACTGAATCCTGACAATAAACCCACTATCTTTTGCGACCTATTTGCCCTTAGCAAGGAATTCAATGTTCCAGGTTTGTCTTCAGGGATGTGATGTTCCACTGTGTCAGCTCTTGATGGCTCTATGGATGCCTTTAATCTTTTCATCATGAGCTCAGAGAAAGCACGAGTTTAGATTTGGGTTTGCTTGGCCCTGAAAAATAAGACTTTATATGGGGGATATATATGTTCTGTGATGAGAACAACCTTACTCCCAGTCATACAAATACAGGTACTGTCAGCTCAATAGTCTCAGCTTCCACCTTTGAACACACAGAGAAGGATTCTGTAAAAGTCACCACAGAAAACACAACAGAGCATTTCTCAGCTCAAAACCAACACTTGGAACTACACCAGGAAACAAATTAACAATGTCTCTGAGGTCCAGCTCCTCGGATGTGCTGTATCAGAAATGCCACTTAGCAGTAACAGAACTGACATTTCCATGTGGTTTCTTAAGATAACTTGATGTAAAGGTTTTTATGGCACCAACCCCTTATAGAGGTGAGCAACTGTACTCTTAAAGAGAGGAAAAAAAAAAAAAACAAACCACCCTAAAAATTCTTTCTCCCCCCAAAAAACCCTATTGCAGTTAATGTGTTCAAGCTGAGCATAAAAATTGTGTCACGTAAAATTGTTCCATGAGAACAGCAGCACACAGCTCTATCTACCACGTTGTTACTGCAGTGTCTTCTCAGCTGAAATACTTTTGTGGTGTTATTTCTCTCCACCTTTAAAACTGTACACAAATATGAGGATATAAACAGGGAGAAAATTCCGTTGCTGAGGAAGGAAGGTTATCTAACCATCTATTAAATCCTGTCACCTCAGCTGTCAGGTAGGAGGGGCTTTCCTGCCAAAGGTAGTGAAGACCATCTCTATGTACAATGAGATGAACCTGATCCCAACAGCAAGCTAGTATAAAATTAATGTTATACCTCAAGGAAAACAATAAATGTCTGTGGTTTGGAGGCCAGTATCAGTTATGGATTCCTCAGCAGTGCAAAACTTATTTTTTCCTGTTCACGTTCAAACCAGTACGCGTTTAATCCATTCTCTGTACATGATGACATTCTAGCACATACTGAACCTAAGAAACCCCACAAACATACAGTCCACACATTACATTTTTACTGAGTGTATGCTTCAAATATGCTTATCTATGACATAGACAATTTTTTATTGTGCCTTGGTAAAATTCACTTTTTAAAGTTGATGGTTCTGATTAGCACACAGCAGGCATGCAAATTTTCCCCTGGCATGGAACTTCTCCCCTCTTTCTTCCTCTCTCTTCTTTTTTAATCTGCTGTTGGTCCAAAGAGTGAAAATTGTATTTCTTGATTCCTCTGCATGGTGGTGAACTTTATCCTCTTTTAAACTCTTTTCTGCTTGCTAAATCAGAAAATCACATAAAGTCAAAATTAACCCAAATATTGTCCTGCTAGCATCACACAGTCAGTGGGACAGGTCGTGCACCTCAGGTTGCACAGATGTTTGGTGGGTTTGTTGATTTTGGGTTTATGTGGCTAAACATTCTTTAGGTGTCCTTTTATACCTATCCTGTTTCTCACAACCTGATTGATTGATTGATTCTTTTATTCTCTTATGGGTGAAAACGAGTGGTTTTGCTAATAGCATTTGCCAGAAAAATGTGTTTTATTCTTTTAGGAAAAGTCAATCTAATTTACTCCATCTTTTCAGCAAGTAAGTGCTAGGCAGTAGAAGCATAATATTTCTTTGTTCCATTTGCAGAGTCTAAATAGAAGAGAAACATATACTGTGTACTTAGTATTTGGGTATTTCATCAAGTACAAATATGCTTTTCTGGCATATTTAATAACTTAAAATTATATGATACAGTGTAATGCAACCCGCATTGCATAATGCCTGAAACCTGTCACATAACTCACTTCATCTTTTCAACTCCAATATTTTAGTTTATCAGAAAGGAAATGGGGGAACACTGGGAGATGAGAATAAGCAGCTTTTGCCTATTGCTGCATTAGTACAAATATACCAGAAATTTTTGGAAGCAGCTGGTGCAAAGGGGAAAAAAAAAAAAGGAAAGAAAAAAAAATATCCCTGAGTGTGCAGAGAGGATCCAAGCCATTTTACTGTCCTTGCTTGGGTAAGAGGAGTCGCTTCTTTATTTAACTATTATTTCTCTTTTCCAAATAAATATGAGCTGATTCTAAATAGGGTGATGATAGCAGGTGGTCTCTCAAGCAGAAATTATTTTCAAGCTGACAAGTATACTGAGCATAGTATAACTACATGTATTTCAGGAAAACATCATGCACGTCTGTTTAAGGATTCATTAACATGGTATAGATTAAACCCATTGAAGATGGCACAGATTGTTTCATTTTATTACATTCAATTGGATTGGATGTGTGCCATTTGCAAAGAGCAATAGTACCACAAAAAAAAAGGAGTCTGGCACATTTGTCACATAATATTCCCCTATTGAGAATGAACTGTTTCCGAACATCAAAAGGTAAAAATCTGTCTTACCCTCACCCTGTGCCGTATTAACCACGAGAAAATATGACTGCACATCTTGTTCAGGAGTGTTTGAGCAGCACATTTGCTGTGCCCAGAGTCACTTCCTTGAGTCTGATGGGGAGACCTTGGTGCTCTTCATGATGCAGGGATTGGATTTACCAGCCTGCGGCCACGGAGCCTCCCCCAGACCTCAGAGCTCGTCCAGCTTGTGCTGTCACCTCGGACATCCCTGTCCCCTGAGCCCTCCCTGGGATCAGGGCTGGGGCGTGGGAGGAGAGGGGTGGCCCTGTCCCCTGCAGAGGCAGCTCCCAGATGAGGGGGAACAGCTGCTATTAAAGAGAGGATGGTCAGACAAAGAGCAAGGTTTAAATTCGTATAATGTTGCTGTTTATAACGTGAATGCTTTGGACATCTGTTTAAAGTCCAGTCTTCTAAATGGATGGGAGCTTTCCCAAGGCAGGGCTTAGGAAGCTTTATCTGTTTCTCAAGGGCTGCATATTGCAAAGATATGTCTTAATCAGCTCTAGCTTGGGTCTTTGAGTCAGTAGCAAAACTCAAAAAAACCATGCACATGGTAAATGATGGCATAACCAATGAAAAAACAGATGCATTAAAGAAGTGTGGGTATATATCCTAAATATACATATTATAAGTACTCCTTTTCATTCTGGACCCTTAAAAAGTCCTTGGGGGAGGGGGTGTGTGTGTGAGTGTAAGGGGGGACAGAACAAAACCAAATTTACTGTCATTGGCTTGTATCTAAACATTCTATTTTAAATTGGACAGTAACAGAGTTGCAGCATAACCCATGTTGTATTTTCTACTTCTGCTGGAGGTTCAATTTTAAATGTACTTTTATTACATCCCTTTTGGATAAATCTGAGTTCTTTTTCAGAACTCAGCTTCACCTATATTTATAGTTTATATTATTATCATTGCTATTTGTTTTGCTGTTTTAATTCGCATTGTGTTTAAAGGGGAATTAAATTTTAATTAATGGTTGATTTAGAAGAGGACTTTTTAATTAATGCATTTTTGGAACTAAAGTTGAGCACTCAGAATGCAGAAGCTTTTATTTTTGTTATCAGTCAAGGTTACTGATACTCTAACTAAGGAATTGACAAACACTGTATGTAGGGTGTGATTTGATTCCTAGTGTACCTCCAGTGAGATGCACCGAAGAGTTAATTTATTTTCTTTTTTATTATTATTATTTTCTTTTGTTAAAAAAAATATTTTTTGGTGGTGGCGGTGCGGTTGGGACTCAGCTGTTGTTTCCCCTGGGATTAAACAGCTGTCAGCATTGTTAATGACATCAAATTCATGCATTAAAATTCTCTCATTCCTCTCCATATAAAATGTGGATGCGGAAAGCACTGCCATATTCCCCTTTGTGAAGGAATGAAAATCCAAGGAAAGATAACAGCACTTATTACAAAACCACAGACCGGAGCTTCTGTTGATGGAATCTCGTAATGAGTAATTAAGCTACTTTGCAGAAGTCAGCGCTGTCACGTTTGCAATTGGGTATTTCCATTCCCCTGTGGATACAGCTGGGAAAAGACTACTAAGGTGATAAAAAAAGAAAAATAGAATTGTTCTAGAAATATCATCCTCATGAAGCCGGAGGTTTCAATGCAAAGTGGCGATGAAAAATTAGCCTACAGAAATAACCTGTCTGGTGTAAAAGACATTCCTTTAAAAATTCATAACTTGTATCATCTGATAAACAAAAAACAATGAGGTTTTATTATCCTGCAGTCTCACAAGGATATGACAACGACAGGTTTATTTCTGTGATGGGGTGTTGGCTTTTCTTTTCTTTTTAAATTTTTTTTTTCTTCAGCCTTTTGCTCTATAAATGGAAGTTTTCAACTCTGAATGTTCAGTTCTGTAGTTCTGAAAACATGCTATGGGAAGCTTGTGGCCTTTGAGGGGAAATTATCTTTTCAGGGGAGAAAAGAATTGAAACAGATTTTTTTTTTTTCTGTAAAGTTCAAAACATTACTTATGCTTTTAAACTGATATATAATTCTTATGCCCCTAAGAACTCCAATTATTAAAAATAGTCCTGAATTTTCACCAGTTTGAGTGTCCCTGTTCTCTTTTTAGTTCTTTTCTACGTTTTTTTATGGTTTGTTAAGCAATTAACTTACTCTTAACTTACTTCTTTCAAGTAGCTTTGTTTTTTTAGAGGCAAAAAAATTAAGCAGAAATCATAGCTCTCTGAATGTTTTTATCCTGCTTCCAAAAAGTTGCTTTTGTGCAGAAGTACCCTAGGTTTGTTTTTTTTTTAATATGCCCATATGTCAGCTATTACAGTGAAATCAAATTAAATTAAGCCCAGTGAAGAAACAAGCCTGTTAACAAAATGAATTGATAAAATAGTCATATACTGAATTCAGTAAAATTTCCTGAAATACATAGGGATAAACCAGTTAATTGATTAACCAGCTTCCAGATCAGATGGTGAAATATGAGTGTCTGATGAGTCAAATTAATATGTGTTAAGTGACGGATAGCTGGAATGTCTAAAACATGCTATGCCTTCTTAAAAACTGGTTGTGTGAAAAGCTTAAGAGTTTATTGTTTCAAGGCCATGCATTTGGGAAAAACTCCAGTTTATTAGCAGAGCCATGGATGGAGGCGAAGACACAATTTATTTTGTTTCGTTGAAACATTAACAATGGGATAAGCACCCCACTATATTAAATAATACACACATAAACGTGGTCACTACTGGATTTATTGGATGGATTTATTTAGCATCCTGGTTTTCAGAGAGATCCCTACGTGACTCCCAAATTCAGACAAGCATCACACTGGTTGTGTCAACTATCTTTTTGTAGTTAATTTAATCATGGTTGGCCCAGAAAATGGACCTGTGGAGTTCTGTAATGTTAATTTATACATCGTTCTTCATCATTACAGAAAATGTGCCCTTCTGGAACTAATGCTCACTAGTTTTATCATTAATGTGCATTAATAATGTGTAAAAAGATCTTTTCCATTAGCTTGTATTTTCAGAAGAGGAAAAAAAATAGACATAAATTGGAAAGATACTCCAATGTTTGCCTGAACTGTAAGCAGGCCCTACAGGCTCTGAGGTGTGTTGTGCTCCAGGAGATGAAGGAGTGAAGCTGTGAGTGACACCTTGGAAAAGGAAGGGCTTGAAGGGACACCCTGGGAATGGTGTCAGAAAGAAGTGCTTTAGTTCTTGGAGCAGAGAGCTGATCCTTCCCTATGCTCCCTATTGCTCTCCCTCCATGTGTCACAGTGTCATCTTTTTAAATCTTGGGTGAATTAAAACAAATTGATAGGGTATGGTGGGAAAATTTGACAGTGCCATCTACAACCAAGAAACCAAAAAGGATTGTAACCAAGAGGGTGCAGAAGGGGTTGTGATTCCTTTCCCCAACACAGTTGCAGGTGTTCTCTGCCCAAGTTTTACTGCCTCTCAAAGCTGTCAGTTATCAAAGGCGTTGTCAGCACAGTGGGAATGCTGGCCTGATCCAAGTTCTGGGCAGAGGAAGCTGCTTGTGGATGTTGTGCTGCAAACACCCTGTGTAGCACTGGAGTGCAAGCCCACACTGGCCAGTGCTAGTAAGGGTGCAGGTGGTTTTTGCCTCCCCCTTGTGATTAAAATTTTCTGTAAGCTGCTGTCCTTCCCTGAGTAGCACAAGTGTTAAAGCCTCTCTATCAAAATGATTTTGAGTCACGACTTGGTGTCCTGGTTTCAGCTAGCAGTGTTCATTTCTTCCCAGCAGCTGTTACAGTGCTGTGTTTTGGATTCAGAATGAGACCAGCATCTCTGGAGATCATTCAATGTCTTTATAGTCTTGAGGGGAAAGCGAAAAGAAAGTCAAATATGTCCAGATTGTCTAAATTGATGAGAAACTTTAGGAATTGCTGAGTCGATATTTGCTTCAGCATTAGAAAGACCTAGAACCCATTCTGCTGTGCAGACAAGTAAAACATGAGTTTTATCCCTAGTCTTTGTGACACATATGTGATGAGACAGTCTCAGCCTTTTTAAGTTGTTGATTTGAAGCCAAAGAGGTGCAAAATGAGTAATTTGGGATTGGGTATGCCATGTCAGGTGTAAGGAAATGATTTCCAAATGCTTTCACATCGAGCCACTAAGCCCACAGGAAAAAGTCTCTAAAATCACACTTCATCAGACATGTCCTATTAATTAGGGGAATAAGTCTAGGTAAAAAATATTCACAAATACTTGAATAACTGTCAATTATTTTTTCCTCATACTTAGCAGGGACCTAGGCATGGGAGTGTGCCCAATTTGAGTCTGTGTATTTCTTCTCGGCGGATAATATAGTAGTTGCAAATCTTTCATTATCTCAAAGACCTGCATTGCTCTGAAAGATGTATATTTAAAAAGATGCTGGCAGTAACTGCTGCTGACAACCAGCCCTGTTTGAAATAGACTCCCTCCGTGGCACTGTGTGGGGAAGGCTCCGTACATTGATCTATGGATTTTTCATTTGCTTTCAAATAGTCCTACTCGTGTGTCTGCAAGGAGTGAATAAGCAAAGTTTGAATCAGTTTGACTTTGGAAGCATGATTCTGAGCAATTACCTTGGGAAAATACACCTCCTCCTGACTAAATAGATCTGTCAGGAGGAGCCGGAGTGCGGCGCGCAGCCCCTGGAATACACGCGTGCGCTGGTAAACCGAACCCAGCCAATTAAACATCAAAATGTTGGCTGCATTCAGTTCACAGGAAGACTTATGTAAGTTCATTTTCATAGCGTGTGTGTGTGTCTTTAGACTCTAACTGACAGATTCCCACCGTGAATAGGCTGGGGAGATATCAATTATCTGGTTAGCTGTGCGCTGCCATTCTATGCTCCGTGGCTTTCTGACAGAAGCAGGCAGAAAGTGAGAGAAGCAGAATAATTCTGGTTCAGCAAGGCTGCTAATATTTCAGTCTAGGAACCTCAAATCGTTGTGAATAGATGGAGAAAATGGTCATTTTAAGCCTGTCTGCTGCAATTTCTTTTATTAGGAGCATGTGAAGTGCTAATGACTGGTTCACCCCAAAGTGGGAACCACAGGATACTAAGATTGGGCATTTGGGGGTTCAGTAATTTGTACTCTAATATTAGTTTATTTGAATCATTTGCCTCTAATAGCACCAAATAACTTTTATCTATTTATCTCAATGTATTTTGCAGAGCAGTCAGTTGTATATACAAATCCATGTGATTTGTTAGGAAAAAAAAAAAATTGCTGTACCCATTGTTTTAAATGGTGTGCATGCTCCAAGCGTAGCCTTGAGTGAGACTGAGTGACTTTTATTGCTGCTGTTTTCCATCCTCGTGTATGTCTGTTTGGTAGGACGTTGATGTTCATTAAATGTTTGCAATTCCCACAGCAGCATGTCATGTACTGCTGCTCCCTGGCCATCACCGAGGTGGTGCTGTGCTCCTCACAAGGAACCTACATCTGATCTTGTCAGGGTGGCCATCACAGCCATCACACTTGTTAAGCAAACTAGGCAAGGACCCAGAGCACCAATTTCTAATGGACAATTCCTGTATCTGTCACATCATCTTTCCTCTCACTGTGGGCAACTCTTAGAATTCAAGGAAGATCAGTAAATAAGCCAAGTGTGAGCAGACTGCTGCTACATGCAAGTGTAATGAGAAGGCTTGGAATGAGATGTCCATGGATTCCTTTTGCACAGCGCCCTGCCTTCAATCTGGTCCCTCTGAAATGCTTAAGGACTCCTTGTCTTTTCAAAGACACATTGCAATTGGGTTTTCTTGGTGGACTCGTGGATGCACGTGAATGGATTCATTTCCACTTTCAGTTTAATTTTTTCTATAGCTTTTTTGCTATCTGTTTGGGCATATCTTTAGCTGAGAGTGAAATCAGCCTTGCTATAAAGTTTCTGGGGTGAAAAACTATAGGTTAGGCAAATTCTAAGATTTCCAGGAATTCTGCTGTACTTTTTCTGCTAGAGCACAGTATGCCATTATGGGTGTAGGAATGAACATATAATAGCATATTACATATGATAATGCTTGGTACCATCATTAAAGAGTATTAATGGAGTATTAATGACTTGTGTATCTCAGATTAAAGATTGTTCAGGTTTTTAGTTCTCCACATCACAGTGTTGAGGATTCCCTACTCTTTTGGGGATCTCACGGCTTCTGTAACCTCTACAACTCACAGCTGATAGCGACAGCAAGGGGGAATAAGTCTTTGGCTTCATAGTCCTCCATCTGCAGACCAATAAATAGGCTGGGTGTACCACAGCACCTCACATATCTTTAAATTTTAGTTTATGCAAGACCTTTCCTCTCAGTAAGAGGCCAATCTCCCAAGAGCCACCCAATGAAAGCCTCGCTTACCACCCGTTTGCTCAGGACTTTTTCTCTCCTTCCTCCTCTTCCTAATTTCTTAATATAAATGCACATTTTCTCCTTTTTGGGGGGGGGCAGCAATGTGACTTTTGTAGGAGAGCGATGCGTGTTCAAATGGCACACATTTTCCAGGCGTTACATTTGATAATTTCCCCAAGATACCGGAGTTCCCTCCCAGCAGTGAGTTAAGGTGACAAAGGAGCCGGGTTTGTTTGCAGGAAGCGAAGGATAACGGCGGCGCCGAAACTTTACTATTGGTGGCGGCGGAGAGGGCGAACGGGAGGCACGGAAAATTGCTTTTTATAATTAAAAAGGGAATCTCAGATGTTTTATATCTTGAATATTTACAATAAAACCTTCAAGTGCTTGTCAAGAGGGTAATGTGTCATTAGCAGGAGCCTTTGCCTCTCTTCTCCTCTCGGACATGACAGTGCGGCAGGATAAGAGAAGAGTAATTATAGTTCAGCAGGGCTGCCAGGTGTGATAAATGGGTAATCAGCGCACAGGAGCCCCGGTCCTCAAAGGAGGACTATTACAGCGTTATCAGCTGCGGGCCCGCGTGTGCGGCAGCATCGCGCCGAGGCCGAGCCGGGCCCGGGGCTGCTCAATGCGGTGCCGCTCCGGGCCGGGCCCGCTCCAGCCCCGTTCCTTTGTGCTCCGGCCACCGCCGCGGGAGCGGCGCGGAAACGGCGGCGGCTGCGCCTCGCTGCGCTCCTCGGCTGCGCTTCTCGCTGCGCTCCCCTCGCTGCGCTCCCCTCCCTGCGCTTCTCGCTGCGCTCCCCTCGCCTGCGCNTCGCTGCGCCCCGCGCTGCGCTCCCCGGCTGCGCCCCTCGCCAATATTGACATAAAACGCTGCCCCGCTCTCCAGGTGACGAGGCGCGCCGGTGCCTCCGTGGCTTGCCATGGTGATGCGGGAAGCCGGGCTCCAGTCCAGCCTATTTTATCCCCGTTCCGGAGGGTTTATTTGACCTCTGTGCGTGCTTCTCCTGCCCGCTCTGCGCTGGGGCAGAGCGTTTTCTCACAAACAAACTTGGAGATAATCAGCCGGCTGGCGGTCCCGAGGTCTCCTCGGAGCTGCGGCTCTGTCCGAATCCTCCCCGCGCCGCTGCTCGCTCAGCGTGTGCTGGTGACGAGATTTATCTGTTTGTTATTGCTGGGAACCGTCGCACAGAATTACCTCAGAACTGGGTAAACCGTTTGGTTAAAATTAACCAAAACCCAATCCAACCAATAAAACACTGATCCCCTCCACTCATTTATTTCCTGTCAGGTTCAGTGCTACCAGACTGGAAATATTTGAAACTAATTCTTAAAGATAATTCTTGTGAAAAAGTGAAGATGCTCTGACTGTAACAAATTGTTGTTAAGGGAAAGGACATAACATGCCTTGGAAAAACTGGAGGGCCAACACTTCTGATGCAAGGTTATTTTTACAATACTTGCATTTTTATCGGTTGATGTATTTTAACTGGAGCCCTGACAATAGTCACAAAAAATTATTACTCTGGCATGAAGCTACTTATCTGACAAATGCAATGCGAATGGTCTTGTTCTTATCAATGAGATCAGATTTCAAAAAAAAAAATGAGTACGAGGAATGAGGCGTTGCTTTGTGAACAGATAACCTTGCAGGCAAACTCGCAAACCTGAATAAAAGGATGTCTCTATGAAATAATCTGTGCATAAGTGCAATCAGGTCAGACTGTAATAGACAGCGAGGGGGGTGGAATCAAAAGGGGGAAAAACTCATTTCATCACAGTTAATGGCAAGGAAAAGAAGGCAAGGAAGGACTTTCTTTGGAGCGGAGCTGTTGCGACAAAGACCAGGGCTTCAGCGTGTCATGCACCATTTGCTGGTGCACTAGCGCTCTTTTCAAGAGCTGTGAAGCCATTATTGTAATGTGAAAAAAGTAGAAAGAAATACTCCCTCCTGGTCACTGGAAGGGCAAATGAGGTGCAGGCTTTTCTTTTTTTTTTTTTTTTCTTCCTTGGTTGTGGTGGGTTTTTTTTTTTTTTTTTCCTACATTTTTTGTGCAGGGAGGTTTCTAGATTCCCCCTGGTAAAGCTCCGCTGGGATGCAGGAAAGATCACAGTGCCCTTATAAACAACACTTCTTGGCACTGTTTACCTTCTTTTGTGACTTTGTTGCCTGTGAAGGAGGATAGGAGTATCAGAGGTCCAATTGCAATGAACATTTTCCCTTTTGTCTTTGAAGGAGCAGAACCTCAGCATATTCTCTAGCTGAAGTTTCACAGTGCATTTCTGTGGTTTAGGTTTTGAATTTAAAAAAAAAAAAAATCAGTACATTTCTGCACGGTAAAGTTATCTAGTGGTGATAATAAATCCAATATTCTGTGGATTTTGTGTGTTTTATTAAAAAGAGAAGAGAAAGAATCCTTTGTTCATTGGCATAATGCAATCCTGTCTCTGAACAGTTCTAATTTGCAAACCAAGTACTTTGTAAATTGTGGAAACCTGGTTATAACTTGAAGGCGGAATAAAATGGGTCATCTTATAACTGAAAGATAAATATAGATGTAAAATAGTGCCACCAATGTCTTTTAAGCAAGAAAAAATAAATAAATAATAGGTTCAGAACTGCCTTGTTCTTGTATAGTTTATGGGTAAAGCAAGATTACACATACAGCCCTGCAGCCGATTCCCAGGACTGCTAAAGTGTGAAGAACAGGAGTGACATTCTAGTCTTCAATAAATCACTATAAAAATGTTTATGAACCCTGCAATTTACTGTCTTTTAAATGCAAATTGAAAGGGGCATCGTCACAAGTGTAAAGGAGACCTGCAGTGGCCTAAAG
The DNA here is from genome assembly GCA_013397195.1 of Hylia prasina. NCBI lineage: Eukaryota > Metazoa > Chordata > Aves > Passeriformes > Sylviidae > Hylia > Hylia prasina. Next base: position 616,466 of record VYXD01006812.1, read on the forward strand.
GAATTATAAAATGTTGCAAAAGGCTTCTGAAATTGTGTGATCTTAAATGGTTCTATTTTAAAAAATGATTTCCCATTTATACTTCTGTGACAGCTTTGTTAATTTATTAAAGAGATCTCTGTGAATTGCAGGAAGGTGTTTATGAGCACTGTGCTTCACAGGAGCTGTTCACAGGGGCTCTCAAGGAGCTGCAGTTTAATTTGGCAGGCACCGGGGGCAAGTTTGCTGTTCACCTACAAGTGTCGTGGAAGGCCATGGGGGTTCAAAAATGTACAAAGCAGTGGTCTTGTCTGACAGGTTACTGGTGAAGTAGCAAAGATTTCCTTCCTCTTCCCAGCTCCTCTATGCAGTCCTCTGCTGTGAAACTCCAAAATGGCAAAAGTGTGCTGGGTGGGCAGATCAGCCTCCCTCAGTCCAGCGTGGATGAAGGCAGACACTTGAGGACGTGGCTTAGGGGTGACCATGGGGCTGGTGCTGGCTTCAGGGTTGGACTTGATGATGTTAAAAGTCTTTCCCAACCTTATTGATTCCATGATTCTAGGTCCAAACTGAGTGAAGGGTGAGTCATCTTTCTGTGCTTTAGCTCTGCTTTCTCCAATGGAAATGAACTAATTTCCATTTGTACACATATCATTTTATCTAGAAAATAGAATTTGCTCTTTGTGGAAGCAGATTTAATTCCTTTAAATTGGGCGTTAGAGAAGTTTTCATCGGTTGGATTGGTTGCTTTCTTCTTTTGTTCCATTGATTGGTAAATTTTTAGATTTTTTTTTTTTTTCTGAGAGCCATGACTTTCTGCACTTGGGTGATGTAATTGACACCAAGCTTGATTTAAAAAAAGAAAAAAAAAGTATTCCTTGAGACAGTATGGGATATGAATGTGTGCAGTTGGAACACTGTAATTGTTTGCATAGCTTAGAATTCTCCACAGCCTACTTCATCACTTCTGTCTAATTTAATGACAAATAGCCACGATGGACTCACATGATATTCATGCTGTGTACGAGGAGGATGTAAGTGTATCTGGCAGTGGATGATGCTACTCCTGGTTTTCATATCCTTGTACTCCTTAAGAAAAAAGGCGTGGGTATCTGATTTCTGGCAACCCTTAAGTTAAATGTGCTGCTTTGGCACTGACTGATTATTTAGCTGTCAGAAGTGGTTGGAGAATGGGCTGTCAGGATCCAAAGTCTGTAGAGCATCTGCTTGTCTGGCCTGGGCAGCTTCTCAGCATACACATGGTGGAGGATCTTTGGAAACAAAACCACATAAATAAATTAATTTGGAGGGTGTGTGTATCTGCATGACTCTACCCATGGAAAAATGATATTGCTTGGCTCTATCACACTGCAGACTTTCTAACCCCTAAATAGAGCAGTAATAGTTTACAACTCAATAGCACTCTGAATGTATTGCTGTTCATTTTGTTGTCATGCAAAACTGCTGAAGCACTCTACCTCTTCCTGTGTCTGCCTGGATATTGTCTTTGTAGCAGAGTTTAATAAGTAGGTATCTGCTTGTCAGGATTAAAAGTGGTGTAATCCAGTGTTTTCAGAAACAAACTCTGATGTTTCAGACCTGCTTGAGCCATGGGCTTACAGCAATCAGGGCCTTGTCTGGGGTCATTCTGACCTGCTGCCAGCCCCCTCTGTGTCCTTGTGACCAAAGTTTCTCCTCGTGTGTCTGTAAAATTTTTCATGCTCATTTTCATCTGGCACTATCAGCTCACGGTTTGGAGTGGGCTCTGGAGGAGCTGGGCTCCTCCCCAGGAAAATGACTCAGCTCCCCACCTTTGCATGGCTAATACCCCCATTATCAATGCCATCCTGGCAGCACTGGAGACTTTTAGGAACTGTAACTATGCACCCATAATCCCACAAGCTTGAAACTTATGCAAAGCCCTCGGAAATCACATCTGTGTTCCTTCAGCACTGGGAAGGATCAAAGACTCACGTCTGCACAAAGACTCTCAGTAGCACTGGATCAAATGGCTTGTCACTGGCTGTGCAGCTGCAGGCACCAGGGAGAGGCAGATGGGACAGGGGTTTACGTGGACCTGTTAAATTCTCTTTCTAGGATAAGATCTCGTTTCTGCATTTTAAGTGAAAGTAATGTACTGCTCATCAGTGAAGGTGCATCTCTGGTGGTGGCTGAAGGCAAGGGCAGATAACCAAGCTGTGGTTAGTGTTGGCACGTTGTACTGCAGCCTGGGAGAGTTTGAAACAGCTAAGTTTGATTTTCAGGTTAATAACACACATGGAGCAGGGCAGAAGACTTTGCATTGTGAGTTCATGAGTTGAGTCAATTGCCTGATGTGGTGTCCCACCATGAGAGAATTATCCATTTTTAGGGGAGGTGGAAAATGCTTCCTTTGCTCATCTATCCTAAACAGATGAATCCTATGCTTAATGATTGTGGTTCAGAGGTATCTAACATGGTTTATTTCAGAAGCTGTTCGTCCAGTTTTACCAATACCCTGTGTAGTTCCAGGTGGAGGGAATCCAAGAAGCTGCATCTGTCCTCTCTAGTGAGAAGATGCTCTAATCACTTGTATACATCACTTATGTCCTGACTAGTTGTTAGGTGAGCACTGGCAATGAGCAGGGAGGCTGGAGGTCTGTTAAAAGTCTCATGCCCAAAACCAAACAGAAGGAAAATTCAGAGCACAGGCTGTCCTGTTTTCTCTCATTCTCCCCCTAAGAGGAGCAAAGGTTGCTAAAACACTGCTGAGGTTTGACCCTCTCATTACCCTCAACCTCTTCCTACAAACCATCTGCACTGAAAATTCCTGAACTCCACCCAAGGGGTTTGAACTTGGAAACTGTTAACCTTCCAAATATGATGTAGTTTCTGGCATTATTTGCTTCCTAGCCCTTATAATACTCTGATCTTTTAATGTACAATGGCATTCAGTCTCAGACACAGCAATCTACCAGCACTAAGCCATCCTTCCTTCCTTCTGGATTCCTGTTTCCCCTTCCTTCCCTGGCTGCCCAAGGGTAGCAGTAGGCAGTCCCCAGGGCATTTCTGGATGGGCTCTGCTTTGCCAGTGTTGAGCAGTAAATAAATGACACCTGGGCTGGACCTGGGATAGCTGAGAGCAGCCAGCACTGCCCTGACATCAGTGTCAGTGTGTGTTGGATGGAATGATCCAAGCCCAGGCCTTAAGTCAGTAGCTGTTTCAGGTATCCAGTCCCTGTTCTGGTATTCCTACCAGGATGACACATTTACTTTGTTGAGCTACTCCAGATCTTCATGACAGTGTGTTCAAAATCTATCCAGGATGTCCTTTGCCCATGAAGGTGCTCAAGCTAATTTCTGCAGGTGCAGATTGAAACCACACTTCTGTTTGCTGTCTGTGGAGGTGTGGGAGTTCCTGGCATTCGTCAGGATAGGGATTTGCCCCTCTGTCCTTGGGCAGGATTTTCCCTCCTGCTATAAATTTGCAGAGTCCTGTGTATCATTTCCCTCCTGGCTGCCACCCTGTGCCTCATAAGTGATTGTACTCCAGTGGGGAAGTGATTTGTATGTATATTTTTATAAAACACTTTGGGATCCTTGGGGAAGAAAGTTGTTATATAAATGTATTTCCCAGGGGAAAGTAGTGGAAATCTCATTACTTGGAACATACAGCGTATTTAAAAGTAGGTTTGACAAAACACTAGAAAATAAAGGAAAAAATCCTGAACTGGCACTGGGATGGTCTAAATGATCTAGCAGATATTTTCCATCTCTGAAGTTTGTCTCATGATTTTATTTAGTGCATTGGAAAAAGGGCATGTGGAATGCTAAAGCCATGCACATATAAAATATCTTTTAGGAACACTGTGGCTTATTTTAATATAACCTTTAGCAAAATACTGTGGTTTGCTTACTTGCTGATTTATTTTAGGTAGTTCAAAAATTTTCTATTAGTGATCTCTTTGAAATACTTTAGGTGGTGCAATGGATTTGTAGCAAAAACAGCATGTAACTTGAGTGTGCTCTCTGAAGCCAGGTATCTGGTGCCAAGCAAAATTTGTCTGTGTAGCTTCTGTTTTAAGCAATTATATGGTGTGTAATACACAGTAGAGAAATTAAGTGGAAGTACATTTTGCCCTAAGGGAATACTGTAGCTGTTGGATTTCTTTTAAACAAGTTTTTGCCCCTCATACAGTAAGGTTCCTGTAATGAATCACTTATGTAATCATCTGCAGTATACTAACAAAAATTTAAAAAATTAAAAACAAAAAAGGAAGAAAGGAAATGTCAACTGGAAACAAGTGATAAAGTAAAGGTTTGCTACAGCAAGAAAGAACACTCACCTGTTTGGAGGGAAGTGGTTAAAGAGGAGCTGAGGAGTCAAACAAACAGAGGCTGCTCTGTGGCTGGATGCAGTGTAATGACTTCACTGCAGTAAACTGCTTATGTAATAAACTGCATGGGTGTCACTGGAGAGTAACCAAACCCATCCATCTGAACTGCTTCCCAGCTCGCTTAAATTAATAGTCATCTTCCCTCTGAAGGGAAAAATTGAAAAAATACATCAAGAAAAGCCATGCAGAGATGTTATGAAATAAAACTAGTGAGGTCATTAAAGATAAGCCTTTCTTGAGCATGGAGAAAGGCTCGAGTTGTGATACTTCAGCCTTCAGAAGCTGGTTATCAGTCTTTAGCCAAGTTATTCTAGCTGCTATTTACTAGTTAAATAGGAAGTGTGCAGTGAATGTCTCACCTAATTGATGTATAAATTGGCCAAATGGTTTTCAAGGCTGTTTATTTTTAAGAAGTCTTGTTTTGGCTGCCATAGCTAAGATATAGTTTTGTATTCCTTTATAAGATACATAAAAATGACAGCTACAACCAATCAAGCTGCATTGCTGTGCAATATGTCAGCTCCTTTCAACAGACCTGATTTCCAGAATAACCTTTTTCCCCTAGACATTTGTTTTCCTTTGATTCCAGTGATGAGACCCAAAGGGATTTCATTCAGAATGCTTGTGAATTCCAGCTTTGGGAAGGCATAGAAAGGGAGAAAGAGTGGCAAATCTCAGAAACAAATTAAATTAAAATGCAAATTCCAATTGATAATTTGCAAACTCTTTTAAGAACTGGTAGAAAATTTTTAAAGAAGTTAGGAGAAATTTTTCAACAGTTAGGAGAACGTGGTGGTTTCCAATAGTGCCTTTTGTACATCAGATAATTTGCTACTTGTTCATGAATGTCCACTCTTTCCATTCCATCATCTAGTTTCTGCTCATGCCCAATGTGCAGAAGGATAATTTACCACAACCTCTTGCAGGATATCAGCTTTGCTTATAGATAGGTTCTTCCTTGTTCCCTTGCTCTGTGGTTGTTTATTTATCGTGCGAGATTTAGAGAGTTTCTTAATCTCATCTTTCACCCTTATTTCCCTACTAAAACATACAAATAAACAACTCCCCCCAAAAAACCCTAAAACCAGTCAACCAACCAACAAAACTCCAAACTCAACAAAAGCTCCCCAACAAAACCAATAAGCTCAGTTTAAAGATTTGTTATTATTTACGTACTAGCATTTGTAAAACATTTCCAGATCTGTGCTGGCAAAGCCCCACCAGTGAGGGTCAGCTGCCCAGTTGTTACAGGTTTTGAAACTTTTGTACAAGATAGAGCTTGCTCTGTGAAATAAAAATTGGCTGTAACATGGGATCAGCCTTAGAATTATAGTCCCTGGTTTGTTCCCATGCTCACTGAGCACCTGGGGGTTCAGTCCTTTCCACAGCTGGTTGTTTCCCAGCAGGGAGTTCTTCTGCACCACCTCCTACTCCTTCTGTGATCTCAGGCAGCCTTCCTCTCATTCACTTCTTTTACACTGGAAAAAATATGCAATAATAAAAAAGAAAATGTTGATCTCCACAGATCTCAACAGATGTGTTTGAGAAGATTTAAAGAAGCCTTTTCAGTGGTATGCTTTAGGGATATGTTTTTTTTTGGTCAGAGCTTATTGCTTTCAGACCTTTATATTTTTGTGCTCTAAACATAGACAAACAGATTGCTTACTTCTTTATATGTTTACTGGGGCTCAAATTGCTGCTTTTAGGATTTTAGAGAAGTGCTAGTGATAAGTTATATGTTTTTACTTGTAGTCTCCTCTTGTTATCATCACTTTGGTTTGAGTAATTCTATTTTTTTCTAACAGATGGTTTGGATGTGGTCATTATTTTCTGTAAGTGAGTTATTTTTCTCCAGTGCTCTTGGTTCAAAAATTCGTATTTATGGTATGAGGTACAAGTGACACTTGATGATGGGTACAGAAGAGGCTCATGGATTTTTAAGTATTTGGGTAAAAAGGTAGATTTGCAGAGAAGTATTGAATTTAGCGGTCAGAAAACAAAACACTTGCATAATTTAGAATTAATTTTATTATGTATACTACAAATACAGTGAGTAAAATCATTCTAAAGCAGAATTTAATCTATGTGTTTTCTAGTTTCTGTGGAGTATATCTGATATCATCTGCTCCTCTTTTTGCTCTGTTGCAGCAGACACTGATGACTTGGCAGTAAAATAGTATCTTAGACAAACTGTCTCTTTCAAAAAGTGTTTTTGATACATTTAAATAAAAACAAATGTGTGAGAGATACTATTCCTTTAGCTGTCTTTTCCCTCTGATCTTTTTCATAACCTGTGTTTCCCTACACCAAAGGCCCCTTTTTCCTAAGGGTGTGGTTTGTATCCCAGACCATGCTGCACTGCAGGCCAGGCAGAGCATTCCCTAACCCTCATCCAGTGTTTACTCATGTACTGCATACAGAATGTGAAGACCATTTGCTGATTATTTAAAAAAATAACAGCACATAAAAGCTGTAACACCCATGGAATCCAGTAATGGCAACTGGAAAACTGGAGAGTACCTGTGCAAGCTGAGGGATGAACACAGGTGGTAAATACGGTGCTGCAGCTGCATCACACACACTGCTCCAGTCATCCTTGGATAATTTAATGAGCAGAGGGATTGTCTGGAACACAAAATGCAAATCTTCCTCATGCTGAAAGGAAATTCACACTCCCCACAAAGAAGGGGAACAACTGTGGATGTGAACATCCTTATTTTATTCCTAGGAAGTCCCTTTCCAGTAGCCAAACATCACTGTTCAGTTTGTGAGGTTTCAGTAATAAGCTGTATTATGAAAGAGGGAACAAAGGTAGGTCCTTCTTTATCTTGAGTCAGGAAGAGAAGGTATGGAATATCACTGCCTTTCCCTTGGAAGATATTTCAGCTGCCTTCCCCATTTGCCCTCTACTCTCTAAAACTCAATCCCCTGTGAGAAATTCAAATCTATGAGCATGGCAAGGACATTATGGAGACCAGGCAGTGCATTTGCATATTCTCATAACCATAAACATATATTTTTTCCATTTGTGCCATGATGTTCTCCATTCATATTCTAAGTGGCAGAAGCTTTTAGCTGTGATTTGGCCCAGTCCTCAGTGGACAAGAACAGAGTGTATCACATGGCATTTATTAATCTCAAAAAGTTGTCTTTCAAGACATGTCTAAAAACATATGGGAGTTATGTGAAGCAAAGCAATTGCAAGTTCATTTGTTATTTCAAACAGCTCATTTCTTATGATTTCAGTTGTATAATAGATGGGGAGCTGTTTGGAGGTTGTTTATTGTCATATATTTTTCATTTGGTTCCTTCGGTTAAGGAGGTGCAAGGCTGAACTGAGGAGTGGGTGGTGTTACACAATCTGTAGGGTTTCTGCCTTCCCTTCTCATTCTTTTGTCAGATGGCACCTAAAATGCTTTTCAGGCAGTCATTTAGAGGCTGTGAGTCCTGCAGGGCTCGCTGGGGGTGAAGCCATCACCTGATGTGGTGCTCTTGGCATTTGGGGTCCCAGGCTGGCAAAGGTGTATTTCTGTCTGGGAACTCATTTGTTGGTTTGTGAATCACTGGGCCATGTCCAGCAGGAGAGATTTTCAGCATCTTCCTCAGTAATCCCTTACTTGCAATTGCCCTATGATGGCTCATTGCATTAGTTACTCCTACAGTGGATTTATGAAGTATTATTGGTGCACAAGAAGATATTTATTCTACAACAGTGGAATAAAAGCATTTCTCCAAAGCCTGTTGTCTCTGATATCAGTGCTCCCTAAGGAGGGAAGATACATCACATATTTGCTGCCTGTCATTTTTACTTTTGGGTTTGTCTTGTACTTTTTGTTTATGTGCTATCAAAAACCTTTTCCATGTTGAACAGAATGAGTAATTTTGTGAGCTGAGCACGAAGCTGTGGTTTGTATGGACTCTTTTCCTACCTACAACAGTGTTACTACCTGATGAGAGAGATCCTCTTCCTAATCCTCAGCGTCATGAGGGAAAAAAATAGATGTTCTTTAAAAAAAATTAGAGATATGATTGACTTGGTAGCTGTTTAAAAGATGACAACACTGTTGCAGACCTTTGAGATCTGTTAGTACCAGGCACCAGAAGTTTGGCACAGAAGAAAGCATTTGACCTTCATGATGTATGTACTTAGTGATGATTTGGCCATAGCAAAGCTATATTTTAATGTAATTTTTATCTATACGACCAAAATGAAATGGTAGAGATATTCAGTACATATATTTTAACCTTATAATCCTTTTCTCGTTGCTGCCATTAACTGTAATTTAAAACAATGCAGGTCAATATGATGGATTGAGGAGCTTATTAATTATATTCTTTGCACCAGGAAAGAACTTGGGAGGTCAGGCTTATTAAATGGGCAGAGAATGAGAGAAACTCACCTGGGGCTGGTTCTGAAATGGGATCTGATTGAGGTATGTATTGGTAGAAAGGGGAGAAATGTATTTTCTGCATTTGGCACTTCATTGCCTTCCACCAGAGCTGCTGGAGTGTGTGGCACAGGCACATCCATGACCCCCATGTATTAGGAATGGTGAAGTTTGCTCCTCCAGCTTCTGTAATAATTGCAGAATCATCACACAACAGCCCTATGGGTTGAAGTGGAAGTGTACATATTTTTTCCTTCCCTCAAGACATTCTATTTAGCTGAATTTTTTGTAGGAGGGATATAATTATCACCTCATCTGTGAATCTGGGCAGGACTATTTTTACTTTCTCAGTTGTGACTCTCCGAAAAATGAGAATAGGTTAAAATGGTAAATGAACAGTTTATATCCTGGTTTACAGTGGTTGAATTTTTGGTAAATATTTTGGATTTAGATTTTTTGCAGTGCGAGGAAGAGTGTGCCATGCATCATTCTTGTCTGACATGCTTTGCTGTAGGCAGTGAAGTTGAGCTGACAGTTCAGTGGCTTTTGTTAAGAATACCTGTTCAGAAATACCTGCTGCATGCTCTATGATGGCTTCTTTTTAAAAAGACTAAATATGAAAAAAAGTAGCTTGATATATCATATTCTCACCAGCCCATCTGACATGCCACTGTGTTGACTTTGCTGGGAGATATCCCATGTTTCATCCCCTTGCAGCCTTCAGAGCCATGTTTGAGGCAGCTCAGATGTTTCACTGCCTTTTTATTTCTTTTTAAAGGGTGTCAAAAATCCCTCATTTTTCACATATTTCTTTTCCCTTTTAAAAGAGTGTCAGAAATACCATATTTCTCATATATGCTCTAAACCTGAGGCCCAGGGTGGCCTCCCATATCTCTGTGCCTTTTCTGTCAGCTGTGCTGGAGCTGGAATGATGTACACTGGTAATGTGGGTGAAGAACAGCCATCCATCCATTAAAGGGGAGCATTTTCAGTCATGCTCTGAACCAGACCAAGAGAAAACTGAAGCTTGGAAACAGCTGGAGGAAACTTTGGGAGCTCAATGCCCAAACAGCAGGTGTTGTGAAGCAGCAAACAAGCTCACAGCCCAGTTCTTCAAAAGTTGTCCAGGGAGTCCCGTTTCACTACTTCATGGATAAACGTGTAAAATGTGGAGAACAGCAGCTGTGCAAAGAAAAATAACAACCTGATAATCAGGCTCCTGTTGGCATTAAATAGTTGTGAGAGTCCAGTGATCCAGGGTATCATAACTATTGTGTAGAACGAAATATCCCCCAGTGGCAACATAAAATTCCTCCCCTCCTTAGGAAGGTCATAGGGGAGAGCTCTCCTATCTTCTGATTATATCCAGTATCATTATTTTCTTTTTTAATCCTAATCCAGACAGAGCTATACACTCCTGTATTACTTAAGCATCTGTGCCTACATGGCTAAATTAGTTCTTAAGACTTTGGTTGCCATGTATATATAATATTCACATACATAGGTGAGTGTTTATGACAACAAAGTGTGCAGTTAAAAGACTGACAGTCTTACAAAGCCTTTATCAACTAATAAATCATCTGTTCTGTCTTGACAGAGGCCAGGCTTCCTAGTGATGCTCACAACAAAATTATTCTGGAAGGACACAGCTTAAAATTGCCTCATCGCTGATATTTTAATTTTTGTTTTCTCTTTTTTTCCCTATCCTAAAATATATCATCTAATATATCATCTATAAAGCTTAGACTGTGAACAATCTTCAAACTTGTGGAAAGTAATATCTGTAACTACCTTTGAGCTGGGATGGCCCTATTTCTTCTCACATTATCCTGAAATTTGGTCTCCAATGCAAATAGATATTACAACAATATAAAAGGAGTGGAAGATTAAAAATGCTTTTGGACATCAGTCCCAAGACTCTGGCAAAAGGCATGGGCAGGTTTAATGAGTGAGTAATCATATCAGGAGAAATATCTCAGCTTTGGACTTTCTGGAGCTGGAAGGACCCTGTTCTGTCTTGCTGGAGTTCTGTCATGTGAATATCTCTATTCCACTTCCCTCACTGTCAGGCTCTTGAGTTACAAAGCAATGAAACTGCCTAAGAGAGGCTTGGAATCACTTCTTCTAAATGATACAAAACTAATCTTTAAATCTACCATGATTTTTTTAAAAAAAATTATTTTATTTTAGCTGCTACATTCCTGTCACAGTGGAACTGAGGAAGAAAAAGCAGGATGGTTATCAAAATTGTGTGATATTAACTTCCATTATTGCACAACCTGCTGTGAGCAGAAATGCTTAGATGTAAAAGTAAACAGAAATCCCTGCCAAGAGGAAAGGTGTTCCAAATACAAGGGGTGGGGTTAGCATCAAGAAAAAGTGCCAGTTTGGAGAGGGGGAACTGTGTATAGGCTGTGCCATAATTAATGGTTATTTTTCTGCAAGCCACTTTGTGCAAAATGAAAATATTTTCTATCTAGAAATGATTGCAGAAAACAAACCCCAAAACAACCCAAACCTTGATTCTTTTCCTTTGCACTTGAAGTTCAATGTTTTTATCAAGTGAGCATATTCTGGAAAACAGCTTGATAATCAAAGGTACCAAGCACCTATTGTCCTTAAAATATTTAAATGAGGTACAGTTATTCAGAACTATTGAAAACAGTGACTTGGTCACTCAGTAGGCAACATGATATATTTCTCTGTTTCAAGGGAAAGTTTTCAGGAGAGCTTATGAGACTTATATACACATACAGGTCTCATGTAGAACTCATGGGAAATGTTCCAATGCCTGGAACCAAAGAGGAAAGATTTCCTTCCACTGACAGCTGGGCCAACACAATTGTGGGTCTTTGGCCTTTTGTGTCAGGGCTGGAGGCTTTCTCCTCCTTAACTAAAGACTGGGCTTAAAACTGGAGAAGAGCCAACCTGAGAATATTAGAAGAAAGGAAAAAAAATTAATGATAAAAGAGAAGGGAAAAGCTCAGCCCTATAAGTAAATGCCACTTGCTCTGCACAGAAGACACTATTAACTTTGAGAAGTTGGAGGAGTAAAATTTTTAACCATTTAACCATTTAATTCAGGATATACTGGAAATTGTATTCTAAAACGTACTTATTAACACTGAAAGGAAAAGATAAAAAATGGTGCAAAAAAAAGGTGATATAGAATGCTGCTTAAAAATGTATTGTATTACACTTCCATATAAATGTTATACTGGAAAATCTTTGAGAGACGTAGCCTGCCCTTCAAACCTTTAGGCATTTATGGCCTTAATTATGCTTTTCACCAAGATTTTGCATATTTAATATTTCCTTTTAGAGCTTTCAAGAGTCTCAGTTATTAATTCCACTGAGGATTTATAGGTCTTCTGAATATCCCTTAAGTATAAAGATTGTAGACTCATCAAATACTGTTTTCTTCCTTTAAATTTTTATGATTTCTATATCAAACAGGCAACTGCAGTTTTAGAGTTGAAAATACAGTATTTATTGCTTGAGGTTCTCTCTACCTTTCCAAACAGAAGCAGTGAAACATTCCTGCAGTGAAATCTGTATCTTCAGATGTGGTTACAGAATGCAGACAAAAGATCTCTAATTCAGAACAGGCAGTTACTTTTCATACTGCATGGCCAAAACAATAACATCTCACCTAAAGATGCTATTTATAAAGTGAACCACCTGCAATGGAGAACAGTGTTAACCAGAAGCCTATGAATAAATCATGGAGCCTAATTTTCCGTTATTACAGCCATTGTTTAAAAATGCATGTCTAGCCAGGACTTTGTAATGATTTTGTATTACTTAAAAAAACTTGTACAGTTTTTTTCCCCCTCAATTATTTCATTGCTTCTTCATTATCTTCGCTCTCCTCCAGTGTTTGTAGAGCTTTTGAAAACCGGTCGGACAAAAAAAATAAAGAAATAGGAGAAAAGGAAATTTTATTTTTTTTTAATTGCCTCTGAGACTATCAATGCTTTAGATATTTTTATGCTTCTTTCTTCAAATGCTTTCACCATGTTATGCCTTGGCATCTGTAGCAAAACCCATTAGCTGTGACAGGTTAAGATGCCTCCACAGGCTCCACCACAAAGGAACTGAGTGAGTGCCAACCATTATTCCCTACCACGTGCCACACCAGCTCTCTGAAGAAGACCAAATCCATCACTCTGCTCTTTACTCCTCAGTCCTGTGGGGGAAGCTGCTCTGACAATCTCAGTTGCTTGGTGGGTGATTTTTCACTCCTGGCTCCACCACGGTTTTGGTTCATTAACCCACAGGCAACAAGGACGTTCCTCACTCAGTGGGTCTTTTGCAGCACTTATGTAATTTTTTAGGTTTAGAGAGTGCTGTAGGTGGAACACATGATATTCTAATTAAATTGAATTTCACTGACTGTGGAAACTCCACCATCAATATGAGCCAACCTGTAGCTTCTGCATATCGTTGTTCTACCAACCCTCTCCAGCATTTCTAAGTGGTCCCCAAAATTATTTGACCTCTTGCCAGCTATTTCCACATAATGTGGGATTCATATTCCAGATCCTGCATGGGGATTATTGCTGAGCTGCCCCCATTAACGTCACTGAGAACAAACCTCACAGATCCTCACAGTGGAGTTGTTGTAAATAGGTGTGTGTTATTATTCTGTATTAAATCTCCAGAATCCCCTCCCATTTAGAGATGGATCACATGTTCTTGTCTTAGAGGCTGTGTTTGACACAGTTTTTGATGCACACAGTGAGGAGCAGTGAGGAATTAATGGCATGATCCAGGCTGGAAGGAAACAGTAACTTTGTAATTCTCACACTGACAGCTTCCTTTAGATGAAGCTGTGATTGAAAAAGCCATAAGCAGACTCTATGCAACCTTGCTGAGGTTAGGAAAATTAATATATTGAAAGCGCAGGAAATAGGTGTTGGTATTTCTGATACAAATTGACCAGGTTACCTTCATTCTGTCCCCCTCCTGCCATACCAGCTGAATAATTGTAATTTTTGGTGGGTTTTTGGTTTGGTTTGGTTTTTTCTGGTAGCAGAGTTTTGCAGTTCTGTTGTTTTGGTTCCACATGAAAGATCGAGCTAGTCTTTCAATATAAGGCCAATATTTCCTTATGAATTTGAGGGTGCATGATCTGTTTTCCAGAAGAACCAGCTGCAAGCAAAGGCAATAGCATAGCTGGCAAGAAAATACCCAGCCCTTTGGTAAGGTTTCTTCCCTATAAATCTCAAATAACTTGAAGAAGTGGCATGAATATTTTTATCCTTACTCTAAAGAGGGATCAGATGAGGCATAGGAAAACTAAGTGGTTGTAGTTGAAACAGAGAAAGAGCTGGAAATGGAACAGGTTCAGCCCTCCTGAATCCCCACTCAGTTCCCTTTCCCATCATTGTTCTCAGGCTTCTTGTTTTGAGTGCCTCCTATCAAAGGGGTTTGGAAAATTTCCTTACAGTGCATATTCATGTTGAGAATCACTGATTGCAGAGACTTGGTTCCCACTCCTGTGGTTCCTCCTTGTAGCACTGAACATCTGCTTGCAGAGGCCTCTGCACGTTCCTGCTGCTGCTCCTCTGCACAGAGCCAAGAGCTCTTGGTGGGAAATTGAGCACAGCCACATCCCACTCTGGTTGTCAGTGCCCAAGGAGGTGCCAGTGGGGGCTGCAATGATGTGATCTTAAGTCTAGAAAGCAAGAAACATGCCACCTTTTTCCTAGTGTGCTCTACTCCCTGAATAACAAGGGAAGCTAATGAACATGAGCTTGCAAATGAATTGCAGGATCTGCCATTTCAAAGGTGTTGGTTCCTCTTTAGCATTCTCTCTGCTTCCACCCACCACAATAAATTCAGATTAAGTATTGAAGCATCCAGTTGAAAAAATATGTTTAGTGTTGCATAACTTACATTCTGACACATCATGTAAGATTCTGCTACAGGGCACCCCACAAAGTGCTGCAGAGATATAAAGAGAACTGGAATTAGGTTGTGATCTTATTTGTCCAATCCAAAATTTTGACATAAGTGTAATAGATGGGATTTCCTCTTTTGGAAAGGTAATTTTTAATTATCCATCTTAGTAATGTACTTAACTGCCTTCACAACTCTAATTCTAACATCTTCACATTGCTAAAAATCCAGTTAATTTTAATTCCATTTTCCAAGTCCAGCAGTGCTCTGTTACCTGCCATAAAGGGATTATTTAGCAGCTTTAAAATTATATTGCTGGTATTAAGTCCCTGGATGTAGGCCCTGGAGTTTTAACATGGACACGCCAAGCTGAAATTCATTAAGATTTAGAGAATGATTAATTTTAAAACAAATTTTTAAATGCTGCTTTGTTTTTAAAAACAACCTTTTTTCTTTATATTTTTTAGCTGCAGCTCTTACCTGAGCCTGATAAATATCTGCAAAGAAAGGGTGAGCTGTGCAAAAAAGGATGAGGGATGGAAAACTGTTTCCACAGCTACTTGTAGAGCTGAGAGTCTTGGAAGAATGATACCTGGACTCTCCAAATGAGTATCACAAAGAATTGTTGTACAGAAATGAAGTCTGTCCTCTCTTTTTGAAACTTCACCCAGCCCAAGAGGTATTTTGCAGGTCTTGAACCACTGCTTGTACAACGTTGCCATTACTTCAAGGCTTTCACTCTTAGAAGTTACTGTGAAAAATTGTGGCTGAGTCTGTGTGGGCTCCCAGTGATCTTGTTTTCGTGCTAAAATAAAATTATTGCTCCTCTTTACTCCAGTGGATATAGGACAGGCAGAGGCTCTGAGAGACTGATGAGGGTTTCTTCTCCCCCATACACTGATCAGCAGAGTAACCAAAGCCCCTGACAGTTGTTCCCATTCATGTCCCTGGAGGACACAGAGATGAACACTACACCTGCAAGATCTTTTATTGCAGCTGGAGGGAAAAGAAGAAAACAAACAAAAAATAGAACTTTGAAGTTCTGGTTGAATTTCTAGGCTAGCAAAGAAAAAAAAAAATTCTAGCCAGCTTCTATTAAAATGTTTAAATTGGAGAAATATGGTGGTGGAATCAGTGAGAAGAGGAATGGGCAGTTCAGGAAGGACATTTCTGCAGTTTAACATCTGAGGGAAAGGCTGAACTTCAGAGGTGTTTTGGGGGGAATTGCTTGCCTGCAATCTGGGAAATCCTGTTGCTTGAGCATTGCTTCTGAGGGGTGCTTTACTCCTGGATGTTCTTTGGGGCCTTACTCCAAGCAAACCATGCTGTTTCCCTGCCTTTTTTTCCTGAAATTCCTGAGTCCAGGCTTGGGCTGATGGTTTGGTTTTCCCTGGAACCTCCCCAGCAGTGGGGTCAGCACAACTGAGGCAGGAGGGTGCTGGGGAGGAGGTGTGAGTGAGCCTGAGACCAGCTCCAGGCACCAGAGGTAATTCCATGGGTTCCTCAGGAGGCTTTGGCAGCGTGGAGCCCAGAGGAATGTGGGGTGCAGGCTGGGGCCTTGTTGGAGGAGGATGTGGAGCAGGAAGGGCTTTGTGAGGATCCACAGGGTCTGGTCTGGGGGCAGGCACTTGCCCTGTTGAGACTGAACTTGCACATCAGTATGGATACATCCCATGGCTTTAGGTGATCCCACTCTGACCTGGCCTAGGAAAACATGGGCTCTAGCAAGTCAGATTAATTATCCATATTTATGTTTACAGACAGAAGAGATATCAGAAACACAGCCTGCATCCTGTGAATTACCAGGGGATCAATTAATTATTTTTAATAAAACGTGAGTTTACTCTGGATTAGAAATTCCTTTTTTTATCCTAGTTTTTTTTCATTTAATGTTTAAAATCTGTTAAATAATTAAAAAAAAAAGGATATGCTTAAGTGTATTCTGCTGACATAGCACTGAGTCAGTAGATATTTCACAGCCAATATTATGGCTTGAATGCAGATGATTCATTCATACTTCAGGCACACTTGGTCCATGAGTTCTTAAAAATATCAAGTCCATTTTGGCTCAGTAGTGCCATCTAAAAGTTTACAAGGTGCGAAGTGTTTCTCAAATTGTACGAATGGAGGAGAATTACACTTTAAGATAACAGTGGCTGCTTTGAGCCTGGCTGCCCATCAGGAGAAGCACTGCAGAGGGGTAAGGCAGAGGGAGAGGTGGGAGTGCAGCCACCTTTAGAGCGAGCAGGGTGAGGGGAGCATTGCTCACACATCTCAACAAAGATATGTTCAATATTTCAGCAAAGGCGTGGCCTGAGCAGCAAATTCTCCTGTTCTCAGCAGGACTTGGCTGCAGCATTTGGTCACTTTGGGCTGGCTGCTGGTGGATCCAGTCTGGTTCTGTTTGCTGGATCTCACACTTTATTTGCTCGGGTTTTTTTCCTTTGGTTTGAAATCAGGGCTGAAGCAATGAGCCTGCCCTCCTCTGCTGCCAAGTGGAGTCTTTGTTTGATTCCAGCCTTTTTCTGCTTGGGGAGCATCAGCAGGCCTTTCAGCACAGGCTGTCCTGCTCCCTGTCTTTTCCCCTGGTGCAGTAGAGGCTGCACAAAGCTCTTCTCTTTCCATCTGGTCCGGGCTTCCAGAGAAAAATCAGTATGGAAAGCAAACTGGCCATTTTCATACAGTGCTATCAGTATTTAATACTTTGTTAAAGCTGGGAGTTAGCTGGGATTTTGCCTAAAGAGAGGTGAAGAAGTAGAAGTCTCAAACTGTCTTCTCTCAGCATAGAATCATCACAGAATTGTTTGGATTGGAAGGGACTTGAAAGATCATTTAGTGCCAATGCCCCTGCCATGAGAGGGAACATCACCCACTAAATCATCCTTGAGCCTCTTTTACATTCTCTCCTTTTTGCTCAGTGTTCATCTTCTCTTTAGTGTTCCTTTCTGAGAGAGCATCTCATTGCTTCAATGAAGGGAATTTTCAGTGTTTAACAAAACATTTTCCTGAGAAGTACCATAGACAAAGCTGGGCTGGTTTTATTCCAAGATTTAATGGATGCTGATGTGCTAGACCTGTCAGTACAGAATCACTGCAGGACATGACACTACATTTGCATACAGGATATAAGTAGCATTTAAATTTTTAAAAAAAGGAAATAAAAAGAGTATTTTGAGAGGAGTGTGGTAAAAATGTGTAAGAAAGTGGAATATATTGTGATCCATTTCCAGGTTTTCTATTTAAACATGAAGAATCTGACTGGCCTGCTGGCCATAAAAGACTGTGAGTTAAAGAGTCATTTGGCTACACTTGATCCGTGCCCTGGAAACAATCAAGAATTGTTCCCTGCAGTATATTTTGTAGTATTTTTGTCTTGTGATTGAGGGTAAGCTGCAGTCATGAGATAACTGGGTGCAAGTTCAATTCACATGCTAACTCTTATTCCCAGAAGAGGACTGTGGAGACATTATATTAAAACTTTCTGCTCTGTCTATACCTCCGAGCATTATTAGCAGGCTCTGGAGATGTGAATGTACAGCTGCCTTCTGCTGTGTCTGAGGCTCATATAGCCAAGTCCAAAGAAAGATTAATCCAAGAAATTTCTTCCTCTGTTTCCCTTTGTTCTCTAAAAATTCCTTATATTCTTTATGTTAAACAAAACTTCATTCAAAATTCTCAAAGTACCTTGCCAGTCCCACTGCCACAGGCAAGTTCTCATCGTTTCAGTGCACTAATCATTCCTGAAGTTGCTAAATGTAGTTTAGGTATTTCTATTTTTAACTATTCTTTACAGCAATTAATTACAAATGTGCTAGATAGGCTTTTTAATTAATGAACTTCCAGTGTTTTCTAAAGTTAAAAATAAATGCTTCAATCAAAACTAAAAATTCCTATGAAAGAAAAGCAAACAGAAGCATCTATTTTAGTTCCAGAGTAGCCGTCTCAGACAGCACGTGATGCCAATCTTGTTTACATGATTTTAGAAGATAGCTTTGACCACAGGCTGGAGCATTACTGTTTTTTACATAGTTTTGTCTGTGTTTAGCATGGTTTCTTCTTTTACTGGCTGCATGATATGTTATCTGTCTGCATGATTCCTTAAAGGTGTGCCTTGCCCATCAGGACAAAATGCAAGTTCATCTCCACCCTTGCAGTCAGGTGACAAAAATCACTTCTGCAGTTTAGGCATAAACTTCCTTCCACATCTGACCTTTTACTCCTGAGCAGGGAAGTTTATTGACTCCTTTTCCTAGCAGTAGTAAGTAGCAGGGCCTCCTTTCCACCAATCAATCCATATAATTTTGTGAAGAAACGGAGCGTGCTGGTGGTGTGATTGATTTACACGTTATTTATCTTTTTCTGCCCAGTTTAAATTGGTCAGCCTGATCCTATTCACACGATAAAAATCATCATGTCTCAAATTACTTACTCAATAAACTGTGGGTTTGTCTATTATTAGTGATCATTAGTGTTATAATACAGCATGGAAATTTAGAGCAAATTAACTACATATGCAAGCTGCTGGGCTCATCTGCAGTTAATCATAAGCATACTGTTCAAGTGGGCAGAGGATTTTGCAAGAATATTTCCAGGAAGAATTTGTGGGAGGAGAACTAAATATCCTTGGGTTGTTATATATTTTTTTTTTTCCCACACCGTAATCTTGGCCTCCTGAATGAATGTTTATCTGAAACATAGTCAATGACTGAAAGCGCAAAAGAGAATTATAGCTCAAATTAAAAGGGCTTCTCATGCTGCCAATTTTAAGGCCCCAGATTTTTGTGACCATAAGTAATGAATGGAAGTTCCATGTTGGTACAGCCCCCACAGCCTCCCCTGCCTGGTTCCCCTTTAATAAAGGCCGTGGTGGCCCTACAACAGGGAGATGTGGTGGGATGTACAGCCTTGCATGTTATCTGATGATGACACACACACTGAGCACCGTGAGTTATCACTTCCAGTCACTATTATTTCCTATGAAAATAATAGCTTCCAGTCACCGTGGGTTGCTCTGAGATTGCCTTCATACTGATGTAGATTAAAAGTGAAGGGATTTCCTGGTAATTACTGGTTTGTCTGGCACAAGGCGGCACAGATGGAGGGAGGTTTAATGTAAAAAAAAATCATTAGAAAACAGTCCTGCCTTTCTGCAGTTTGCAATGCCCATTCCTCATCCTTAAGTACCACTGCAAGCTTCAGATGGACTCTGATGGCTGGGGCTGTTCCTCCTGGAGACCTGTAAAAAAATAGTACAGCAAAGGTACAACATAAATGTCCATGAACTCAAAGAGTTCACACACCTCAGAGTGCTTCCCTCTGGTCCAGTTCTGTGAGCATGGCCTGGGATCATCCAAATGATTCCTCCTGGGGAGCCTCCCACAGCCAAAAGCCACAG
The DNA here is from genome assembly GCA_013397195.1 of Hylia prasina. NCBI lineage: Eukaryota > Metazoa > Chordata > Aves > Passeriformes > Sylviidae > Hylia > Hylia prasina. The sequence goes on from VYXD01006812.1 coordinate 636,508, forward strand.
AGGATTCCTGTGTAACATAACATATATTAGGTGTTGGCAGGGCTGTCCCAGCACCATGGGACTCTGACAAGCCTGACTCTTTCTAAAGATAAAGGCCCATTTTGGTTTTGCCTTGCATTTTGCTGGTGAGACAAATAAGTGAATCTGATGGGGAAAAAACACACCGTGGGCTTGCCAGGATTGCTGTGCATGCAGTGCAGGTCTGTACACTCTTGGCTTTTTTAGCAAAATCTGCCAGGAATCTACCACAGGGCTACAGCTGGAGAGGGCCTCTCCGAGAACATGGAGAGTATCTCACATGCAGCGCTCTCAGGAGCTGTCTCATGAGCTTCTGCTGAGACCTGCAGGATGCAAATCCTATTTGTGTGAGCACTTGGTGGGAGATGCAAGCACTTCCAAAGTGTTTTTTATTTCCCACGTTTAATGCATTGGGGTTGGGGGTTGTCTGTGCAGTGAAGGTGGCCTGCTGCAGGTTGGCCTGCAGGTGCAGTGCTTCTCTGAGTGGCACCTGCCAGCTTCCTTTGTTGGTGGAGGTCAGAGTGAGACTCAAGCTCTGATTTTGAAGGCTCCAGATATTTTAACTTCTCTGCCACCCTGCCCCAAAAGAGAGCAATGGGCACTTGTTAAAATACCGTGTTCCAATAAGTGCTTTTGTTTAAAAACAGTTTCAAACCTCTTTGTAGGACGCTTGGCTAGTGCAAGACAGCTTCTACCATCCGTCCATCCATCCATCCATCCATCCATCCATCCATCCTAGTAACATGTACCTTCAGCATCCTTCTTGCTGGAATTCCCAGCAGCTTGATCTCCCTTTCTCCATACCATTAGTGGCCTCCTAACAAAATCCTGTCTTCTCCAGGTGGGGAGTCCATGCCCTCACCAATCATTGCTGGCAGCATCTTACCTGTGTCTGGTTCCTTCTGCTGCCACGTCTGAAATATTTCCCTGTTGTGGAGTAGGGAGTGTACTGATGGCAGAACACCAAGTCAGGGAGCTTTATCTCTGAGCTTCACACAGTCCAGCACAGTTTTCCCCCACAGACAGTATTTCTTTTCCCACAATCATCCCCCTCCACCACATTATCCAGCCGCTGGCTGGAGCTTGGGCAGGGGGTGCAGTGGGAGGCAGGGCTGGCTCTTTGGCCCTTTCCCTGCTCCTCCTTGGGTGAGGGGAGCTCCCAGCTGTGCTGCTGGCTCTGCAGTGCAGATGGAACTGTTTGGTCCGAGGCCCCACTGCCAGCCCCCACGCACATGCTGGTGCACCTGGATAACAGCTCTACCTGTTTACAAATTACCCCAATTTTCTGCTTGATTCAGCAGTAACTGCTTACCCTCCCCCGTGATGTAATTAGGCCTTCAGAGTTCATGCGTGCCTATTATGATCTCTCTTGTGTTTTGTCTTTTTTTTCTGTAGCCGTAATCATATATATATATATATATTAAAATTTCTTATCAATTGTTCAGCTAAATTATGCACAGTGGGCCACACTAGCCCTCCATTAACATAAAGTATGCTAAACAACGTGTTTTCTTTCTGATAATTATGCTCTAAAGTACCAACTGCTTATTCTAGTGAATTTACCTTCCTTCCAGTTTTTCTTATTTCTTCAAACTTTTAGCTGTCTTCATGGCAGGGCAAGTGCTCCTTCTGCTGTCAGTGAACCAGCCTAATTATCTTTCCTATTATCATCAGAACTTCCAGATGCCTAATAGCCAGGCACTCCATGTTGAAATGAACTATTAGAGCCCATCCAAGATGATTGCTGCCTGATCACGTAAAGATCTTTCCATCAGTTGGAACAAAATATTGCTTCCTAACCCCATCAAGGAGCTAATTGCATGATGCATGGAATGGAGCTGTGGAGAGAAGGGTTTTGGAAAAGCCTGCCTGTTTTTGCTGGTATGCCATTGGTGCCCGTGCCNACTTGTTAAAATACCGTGTTCCAATAAGTGCTTTTGTTTAAAAACAGTTTCAAACCTCTTTGTAGGACGCTTGGCTAGTGCAAGACGGCTTCTACCATCCGTCCATCCATCCATCCATCCATCCATCCATCCATCCTAGTAACATGTACCTTCAGCATCCTTCTTGCTGGAATTCCCAGCAGCTTGATCTCCCTTTCTCCATACCATTAGTGGCCTCCTAACAAAATCCTGTCTTCTCCAGGTGGGGAGTCCATGCCCTCACCAATCATTGCTGGCAGCATCTTACCTGTGTCTGGTTCCTTCTGCTGCCACGTCTGAAATATTTCCCTGTTGTGGAGTAGGGAGTGTACTGATGGCAGAACACCAAGTCAGGGAGCTTTATCTCTGAGCTTCACACAGTCCAGCACAGTTTTCCCCCACAGACAGTATTTCTTTTCCCACAATCATCCCCCTCCACCGCATTATCCAGCTGCTGGCTGGAGCTTGGGCAGGGGGTGCAGTGGGAGGCAGGGCTGGCTCTTTGGCCCTTTCCCTGCTCCTCCTTGGGTGAGGGGAGCTCCCAGCTGTGCTGCTGGCTCTGCAGTGCAGATGGAACTGTTTGGTCCGAGGCCCCACTGCCAGCCCCCACGCACATGCTGGTGCACCTGGATAACAGCTCTACCTGTTTACAAATTACCCCAATTTTCTGCTTGATTCAGCAGTAACTGCTTACCCTCCCCCGTGATGTAATTAGGCCTTCAGAGTTCATGCGTGCCTATTATGATCTCTCTTGTGTTTTGTCTTTTTTTTCTGTAGCCGTAATCATATATATATATATATTAAAATTTCTTATCAATTGTTCAGCTAAATTATGCACAGTGGGCCACACTAGCCCTCCATTAACATAAAGTATGCTAAACAACGTGTTTTCTTTCTGATAATTATGCTCTAAAGTACCAACTGCTTATTCTAGTGAATTTACCTTCCTTCCAGTTTTTCTTATTTCTTCAAACTTTTAGCTGTCTTCATGGCAGGGCAAGTGCTCCTTCTGCTGTCAGTGAACCAGCCTAATTATCTTTCCTATTATCATCAGAACTTCCAGATGCCTAATAGCCAGGCACTCCATGTTGAAATGAACTATTAGAGCCCATCCAAGATGATTGCTGCCTGATCACGTAAAGATCTTTCCATCAGTTGGAACAAAATATTGCTTCCTAACCCCATCAAGGAGCTAATTGCATGATGCATGGAATGGAGCTGTGGAGAGAAGGGTTTTGGAAAAGCCTGCCTGTTTTTGCTGGTGTGCCATTGGTGCCCGTGCCAGCCTGGCTGCAGATCTGAACTTTGCTGTGCCAGACTGGGGTCACATTTGGAGCCAACAGCCAGAAAATTTCACAAAACCAAGATGTGGGAGCAGAACTCTCCCAGCCCAGGGCCCCCTCCTTTATCAGCTGCTGAAAAGCAACTACCCTGCTCTGCCCACCTCAACAGGATCAGCTGTTTGAAAGCATGAAACAGCAGGGAATGTTTCTAACCCTCATTTTACAGAGAGTTTAGTTTTGAAAAATTTGGCTTTTGTCTGCGGGTGTCACTGGACACCTCGGGTGTGAATATTCTGTTTAGGATTTTCTAAAGGTAATTTGCTTAACTTCCTACAGGCCTTGATGCAATGAAAAAGTGCTCTTTGATACAGCACTGTCAGCTTTTGAAGTGTTACATAGCTTATGTGGCTAAAAATAGGTAAAGCAATTATTTCGAAAACTGTTAAAAGCAGTGGGTTTCATTGTGTCTTAGATAAGGGTGAGTAACAACCTTAAGAAACTAGAACAATCTGTTTCTTTGCCCAGAAGATCAAAACAGACATTATCTTCAAGATAGGAGTTGTTGTTGGGGATTTTTTTTCAGTGGTGAATGAGCCAATGGAAATATTTTTATTATTATTTTTTTTTTCTACCAAGAACAGGAATATCTGGCTACAGAGAAGTGTTAGTGATATTTAAGGTGATATTTAAGTGATATCCATTACCTTCTAGAAACTGCCCTACAGCATCATCTCAGCAAAAACGCAGTCAAGGAAAACATTTTTTTGGTTCTCATTGTACTTTGAAATCTCTTTTTATTCAGAAAATAGCAATTTTCAGAGAAGAGGGTTAGAGTTGTTTATAATACACAGCCTTGGACTTTTAATGAACATCCCCATGATTTGAGATGCGGAGAAGATAGTATTCAGCACCCTGGAAATTACATGCACTTTCAGAATAAAGAAATCTAGATCAGAAAGAAGCATCAAAAAAGCAACCAAAACAATCTTTATATTCTCATAAAGAATTATTTCAAACTATTTCAACAATACCAGTGTAAGATTTATAATGAGGCTGTGTTGGACTTTTCATGCAGTTGACTGAAACATTTTTAGCTTTTTATAAATTTAGGTCAAGATTTAATTTTCACTAGTTAGAACAAAAGCAGAGCTGTTCTAGCACAATGGCAGCTGCAGAGGCAGGAGGCTGAGTCGTGCTAGAAACATGAGAAAAGAATATGGGTGTCAGTTTTGAATATGTAAAGTTGTGTCAGCATGTGAATGAAGATCCAATTCATTTTTGTGAAACTTTAGACTAATTAGTTTTATAATTTGCACAGTAAGGTAATGTAAATGTATTGCTGCTGCTTGACTTTTTTCTTAATCCTTTGAGTGAATATTTAATCTTTTTTTATATATTAGAATTAAAGCAACTTGGAAGATATGAATAATTAATCTAATTATATGCCGATCACTTTAATTTCTTTAATGTTTTAGATTTAAAAAAAAAACAACTTTACAAATTGGTTTAGGTTGGAAAACCCTTTTAGAGGATTTTGTATTTCATCAGTAAGTGCAATTTAGAGGATACAAGCTCTGGAAGTGCGACATTAAGTTTACAGTTATGCAAATGGCCCAGCTAATCCGGTGACCAGGTTCTCAAGGTGTGCTTTCTGAATTCACAGCCTGAATTCCAGGAGGGGAATTTGCCAGTCAAGGAAAGCAAGCGACCAAAGAGCTTTAAAGCACCAGCACCCAGCAAAGGGAAATGTTGTAAAGAACCAGTAATCTGCTTATCTGTGATGTGGACTGAAGGACAGCAAAAATTGGAGGGATGAATTTTGTGTTGTTTACATGTGACAGGGGCTGTGTTTTGTGGGGTGGGGGACAGAAACCCAAAGTCTCTGCAGTGATGCTTCAGTGTAACTCTAATTATATACAGCAGGAACATGCAGTTATGGATAAATTGAGAGCTCTCTAGTTTGCATACATCTGAGCATGACATGCATATGGAGTGCTGACTGCTTAACTTGTGGAAAATGTAAACCCTGTACAGATCATCACAAGTGTAGGAGTTTGTATCTGTCCTATTACGGTTGGCTATTTTTGGTGACATCCACAATCACTTCAAATTCCTTCATCATTTAAAAAATTTCCATTTTTTTCCTTTAATGTGTGCATCGTCCTCTGTTTGTACAATTAGCAGCTTATAGCTAACTCCTTGGCTCTTTCCCTGCAGCCTGCTATTCCCTATTTTATGACTCTATCTTCTGGGGTTTTTTGTTGGTTTGCTGAGGGAAATGAAAGTACTGATCATTACTGTGGAATTAAAAATAGCTTCTAACAGCTTAGCCCAAGATCCAAAAATAGGCTCTCTTCCGGCTTATCCTGTTAAATATAGTGGGAACCCTAGTAAGGTAACATCTGTGAAAACCTCACTCTGGGTTTGCACCTGCTTTTTTCAGAATCTTTCCCTTGTGTCTGCATAACTCAGTAATTTCAGTCGGATTGTTGATTTTTCTTGCTTCAGATAGTTTGCCATTGAGCTTCCAGGAAAGGTCACTGGTCTTAGAGACTTATTTTCCCTCATGATGCTTGACTGTTTTATGATGTATTTATATGTCATTGCTGAAGAAAAAGGACGGAGTGGCTATGGAAAATCTGTAGACAAATGCATACTAATACGAATGTTGATCTTCCTGTGCGTGAGATTTCCATATGTCTTACCTAGTTTGGTGTCCTAGGGCCCAGAAATTTGTCATTCACAAGGACAAATGTAGACTTTCCATCCTGTGCTATTAATGTTAAGCCACCATGCTTGACTAGTGGAGAAGTGCAAAATGTATTGTGGTGGCCAACCCAGCTGGACAGGCTGTGAAAGAAAATAAATACTTCTCCAACAGGAATGCCTTTTGCTCACCCCACTTCCCTGGTAATGGCTGTGACATCAGGCAGAAAGGGAAGAGGTGGGCACCAGTCTAAGTTTAGAGGCCTGGGAATGAAGATCTTGAAGCTGCACAAATATTTTGGTGGGAATTGTCCACACCAATGCTGGGAGGGAGAAGTGGGTGTCTGAGGACCTGCATGAGCACAGGCACATGGTGACACGGAAGTTTTCTGCACAAACATTGATTCTGAAACTTCTTATAGAAACTCTGGTTATTTCTGTGGTTTTGTCCATGAGGGGACTGAACTTAACAAATATTTACCCAAAATGCTAGAAGCACTGCTGGAAGTTCCAGTACTTCCTCTCTCCCACAGGTCTTTATTTTTTCTAGAGTCTGACAATTTTTCTTTTGTAGTTTATCTCTGTTAGTACAACATATAAATAACATGAGCTTTGCAGAGGGCTCTAAGACACAATTGCTGTTTACTTTTAATGGTGAGATTCACAGATGCAGACAAAAATGAATTCTGCGCTTATTTACTTTATTTTTTTTCATCACTCAAGCATTTTTTAAATGTTAGAGCTAAGGTCAGCTGGGCTGGGGTCCTTCTGTAACTCACTGCTTACCATCTGAACCTGGGTGTCCTCCCAGTTTTACTGGCCATTGAAACCAGCTGATGCCCTGGCTGGGGGTGTTCTGTAACCCTTCCTGTCAAGGTGTATTGTGCCTTTCTCCCAGTTTAGCAGGTTCCTCTTTCATCTCCCACATCTTCACTTACCTCTGGGAGCCTTCCTGCATCTCTCTTCAAACACCTGGTGTCATTGCTTGGTGCCTGGGAAGTCCCCACTCTCCAAGGGAAGATCCCTGCAGAGAAGAATGGTTCTTACCTTCATCAGAGCAGCCGTTCAGCCAAAGTGTTAGTTCAGATTAAAGCTGTTTTTGTCTCTGGCCTGGTGAGTTGATGGTAAAGGCCTTATCAGCAACAGGAGATATGCAGAACAGGGACAGATCATTTTGTAAAGTAACAGCTCTCACATATCAATAAATTCTCTATGTTATCTTTTTAGATGAATGTATCAGAATTCCCTTGAAAGCGTAAGAGAACAGTAACTTACATGGCTGATGTGACTGCTGAGTGAATCCTATGGATCTCTAAAGGAGAGTCTGTAGAACTATGTTAAAGTCCACTCCTTTTAAATTCCACAGGATTTTTCTATGAAGAAAGTGTTTGTAGTAGGTCTCCCCATAGCAGGTTAATGTCTGTGTATTGTCACCCTGACTAAACCCAGCATGGGAGCTGAAGTGGAGTAGAAATCAATGAAATAGCATTAGGATGCAATTGTCGCAAATTATCAGAGAAGAAAGAAGACAACTGTAATTCCCGAGAAGTAACACTTTACCAACTGCTCTCACTAAGCATTAGTTTGGTGTGTTTTCAATTTCAAGGCACTTTCTCTGGAAAATGCTTGGTCCATAATGACCATTATTATCACCATCCTAAAATCTGTGGAATTTAACCTAAACAAATTCCTCAAAGCTTGCACTTACTACTGATGTGCTCCATCCCATTTATCCCCGGCCTCAGTGGCAGCTGTGCTATGGGAATCATGCTTTGTATTATGAGCACTCCCAAGGAAAGCTGCTGAGCTGCTGTACAAACACCCTGGTTCAGGCAGTCAGTGTCTCTGGGTGTCCTGTTTTGCCCACGGTGCCCAGCAGGACAAGGTCACTGCAGAATTTCTGTGGTGGCCAGTTCCCTTCTGTTTTATTGGCAGTCATCCCACCCGAGATCTTGTTACACCCCTGTGACACCCATAATTGTGTGGTCACTATACCTCTTGCCATCCAGCACTCCTTTTCACTACCAGCATCTTCGATTTTACCCTTTCTTTGTCCTGTTCACAGGCAGGCAAATAATTGGTAGAATGGAATATTACTGCTAAAACCTGACAAATACCACCTAACTGGAAAATGCATTTCCCTCCATGCATACTGGATATATTTCTACAGGTTACACTGATAATTGTCCCTCTGATGCAATGCAGTATTTGCATTTTGTCATTCATCAATTTTATATTTTTTTTTTCCAAGGGGTAGGATCACTCAAGGGGCTGGTTATGTCTTTCATTTCCTGGTTATCCAGTCAGCTCCTGCTCACGCCAGCAGGAATTGAAAGCTATTATCAATATTGAGAACAGGATTTATGTGAGACGAGGATGGGATGTCAGTCAATCTCCTAATAGCAAAGCATTCATATCCCAGTAACAACCTCACAACTATCACTTTGTCCTGGGGCTCAATAGGGGATCAAAGGCTAAATCATCACCAAAGCAAAATTAATCTCCATGCCAGGTCAGGATGGAAACCCTTGAGGGATGTGCCCATGTGCAAGGGAATGTCTGAATAAGTATGAAGGTTTTCTTTGAATGTGCTTTTGTTACAGCTCTGCCCTAAACAGGACAGGACCCCAGTCAGTTTTGCCAAACTGCACTGAAAGGGTATTTATTTATTAAAGAATTTTTATAAACAGATAAACAGATCAGCTTGTATCTGATTACAAGCTCTCCCTGCACAGGAATGAGGTGAAGCCTATTGCTCTCTCAGGAAGGCAGGGGTGAAGTCTGGTTCAGTGATCAAGTTACAAGACTCTGAGGCTGAAGACTGTAAAGCTGGGGGTCAGGCAGTAAAGTTTTGGTTATTTACAGTGTAGAAAAGGACAAGAATCACTGGCCAGGGAGAAAAGAAAGAGATTTGAGATTTGAAGGATTAGGGTGATAGGTAGGACTAAAGAAACCAAGGAGCAGCCCGGACTGATGTGTGTGGGGTGATAAAGGAGCTTATGTGGAAATGTCATTGCCTCCCAGCTCCCTTGCTAGGCTGCTGCATTTATGTCTGGTCACACCTATCATCCATCTCCCCTGGTGTGGACAGGCATGGGTCAGTCTTTGATATCTCTGCCTTCCTGTCTGGACACTGAATCTTGTCTTATTTTTCTTATTTTAGGATTTCTCCCCTTCCATCTCTCTCTCTAAAAATCATTTGAAGTGTCTGCTACCACCTCAAAGGTCCTCCAGCTGCAACTTTTCTCTCTTAAGACTTGTGATATTTGAAGAAGGTAGAACCTTGCCAAAATGAATCACCTTCACTATCTATAGTGCATGTCTGTGCATTGCAAATTGCCTGTGCAGCATCTCTGCACCACTTTCCACACATAGTGTGGAATTTTTTTTTTTTTTTTGAGGATCTGGTCACAGACCATTTGATTTAGGTTCCTTTTTTGAATGTATAGCTTCTTTTATGAATTCTACTGTTTCCTATCACTTTCAGCCAGTTTTTTTGTGGTTGTCCTTTATAAATGCTTTGATGTATGCTTGTTCTTGCCTTCCTATTGCCACTTCCTCTGTCTCTACATTGCCTTCAGAGCCTTGGTTTGTGGTTTCTCTGTTTGTCATTGCAGAAGATTTTGCTCCTTAAAATCTGAAATTTGATCCACTTCAGAAAAAAAAAAATCACTTTTCTAGGAAGCAATTGCCCTTAGTTAGAAAGGGTAAGCCTTTAACATAGGTATGCTCATGTCAGCTTAGCACAAACAGTGTGGTGCAGAGCATCACAAGTGGGTCAGGAGTTATGAAAATCCAGGCAGTTCATGAGGCAATTCAGTGCTTGAACATGGAAAGTTCCTGAAATAAAGACAGAGGTGAGGAAAGGAGTCATAGAAGTTTGTCTGGTTGAGAAATGTAGGGAAGGTATTGAGAGGGAAGGAGAGATGAGAAGTATGGCAGTATGCAAGGAAGTGCATACTGTTTTCTGGTTAAAACCAGAAAGATATCTGTGAAAGCTCTTGAAAATGGAGTCCAAATTTGTTTTAGACTCTGCAGAGGACATGGGATGAGGGCTGCTATGCACCAGTATGTTATACCACAGAGAAGACTCAGCTGGAGGTATGACAAAGTCAAAGAAAGTCCAAATAGACCTGTGAAGTTTGCAGAGAGAAACACTGAAGATTGATTTAGTAACAGATGTGTTCGGGAAGAAGATTAGAGAGAAGCAAATTTAGGAAGAAAATCCAAATATCAATATGCCTGCAGCTCTAGGAGTTTATATTAGGCTACTGAGAAGATTAATCAGATTTCAAAAAACCCAAATGGAGTAAGGCACGTCAGATTGTGCTCCTCAGCATGCAAACCATGTGCACAATTTGCCTTTTTTTTTATAAAAAGCGTGGCTATATATGCAAGTAATTTCCATTTTTCTGCTGCCTTATTTTTAACCCATTTAACAACCTTTATGATCACAGTTCAGTCAAGTAGCAGCAACTGTGCCAATAACAGCATTCCAGCTGGGTTAATGAATACACACATGATTTCATGAAGGAATATATCTTTTTTGACCCAATTTCAACCTTTCCTATTTCAAGCTGTTTAATTATAAGATAAATTGGTTGGAAACAAACACCCATTTATGCAACATTAAAAGTTAAAACAAATTCCAGATGCAATTATTTTAGGCAGTGAGTGCCTGTGATTGGGATGTGTAGGTAACAAATTAGTGGCACAGTTGATAAATGCCTTTCACAGAACAGATGCAAATAACCAGACTTCTGTGTTCCTTGAGTCTGCATGATAATAGGTTCTTTAAGCACCCTGCTAAGAATTAGGAAATTAGTCAAATGGGATCATATTTAGGTTGAGCTAATACTGCACAGCTGAATTTACCCACCATTATCTGTGGGCATAATTGGAGACAACTGTTTTTTGGACCAGCTGTGCAGGTCACAAAAGGATAATAATGGGGGCCCAGCCTTGCCATGTCAGATTGATAAATGTTTATAGCATAGTGAACAATTTAGGATTTTTTTCTTTTAAAGACTCCTAGCATTGAATATGCCAAATTAAACTGCTCATCAGTTCTACGTAGTATGAGTTGGTGGAATTCACAGGGAGAAGAGAGAAAAGGTGTGCTAAGAGGAAAAGCATCTGAGAGGTGTCAGATAAAACTTTGCCACCACACGTAATCTTTTTTACACCTTTCTGTTAGTTGTTTTTCCTGCTATTTTCTCACCTTTCCTTTCCCTGGGTGGGTAGGTTTACAGCAGTTTACGCTGATATTGTGGAATTTAAAGTGCCACTCATGCACTTCTGGATTTGTCACTGGCTCTTTTTAGCATTTAGGCTTAATTTGTTTGAATAGCTTTTTTCTGGTGTTCTGACAAATATTTCTTTTAAATGTTCCATCCAAGTACAGGTCTTTACTACTCCTAACCTATAAATATGTTAACAGCTACACTATGTTTAGAAAATACAATGTGATATTAATGTGAAATGTATCTTAGCTGAATCCATTAGTCTCAAGCAGATAAATAGAAAAGCACATTCTGATTTTAATTGCCAGGGATGTCTTTCATACTAAATGTCTGTCCTATTTCTTACTCTCTTTAAATGTGCCGTTAGGATTTACTTTTGTATGTCCAGTGTATATACTTGAAATTAAACTTTCTTTAATTGAATTCATTATTTACAATGAAAAATAGAGAACCTTGATTAACTTAACTAGGCGACACTAAGGTTTAAATTACTGAAAATAAAATGTAGCTTCTGCTGAGTACTCTCCTTGTACTCTCCTTGTAGCATCGACTTCGATTTAGCTGCTATCATAACAGAAAGGGGAGAGGTTAGAGATCTAAAAGGTTTAATTTTATTTTAAAATAGCCATCTAAATGGTGCTCCTGCTAATTTTCCCCAACTTCACAGGATTACATCTGCAGTAATGGCCAAAAATAGTTCTGGAGCCCACAGGGGGCTGCAAGGTGACTGCCAGCAGCTGGACTTTTGCTGGCTCTTGGTCCCCAGGTCCGGAAAACACAGGGGGATTTAACAGATGAGGGAAATCTTTATCTCCTGAGGGCACGGTCAGGCTGGGAGGTGAACTTTCTGCTCATGGGGGCAGCTGTGGGCTCTCCTAAAAACCCATCAGTGGCAGAGGGGAGGCTGCTGCTCCTCTGGTTCTCCCGCACAGCTGGATGATGCTGTGGCCCTGGAGCAGCCAAGGCAGGGGCTGTGCCCCAGTGCAGATTTCACAGGGGGGTAGGAGGGGACAGCCCATCACCGTGAGCAGCAGCTCCAGGGTCCTGGAGCCTGACACTGTTCCTCAGCTGAGTGGAGTGGCTGTGGCTCCCTGCGTGAGGAAAAAGTTGGGAATTTAGCTCGTTATTGGCACACTCCACACACAAACTGCCTGGAGTGTATGAATGGATCGACTGAAGAGTGTTTTATTACCAAAGTAATTGCTGTATTTTCTGGATTAACATTTGTTAGTGGAGCAGACTGAAATCATCGCTGGTTATCTTATCTATGAGGAAAATTTTATCTTTCTCAGGTCTCCGATATTCATGAGCGCAGCAGATGCTGATAACACCAGCTATCCTCAGGTTTTGGTCTCCAGAGCAAAATGATTTTCCTTTCTCTGCTCAAGTCGGCGTAGTAGAACTTCCTCTGGGATCTGACTTTTATAAAATATGTCAGAAAAGATCCTCCAGAGTCAGAATTAGTATTTCTACCAAAATCCAAATCAGATTTCTGGTCTGTTCCTTTCCGAATTAGAGATGTTTCTTGATGCTGTGGCAAGGGGGAAGGGAAAACAACACTTGTAAAATGTTTTTATTGAAACTTAAAGGCAATTATTTCTGAATTCCCATTTCCTTAATTAAAAGTGTCACCGATTTGGATTTAATCAGCACTTAACAAGCCTTATTGTGAAGGGAAAGAGCTAAACAATGTCTGTAATAGACTGGGAGGGTTAGCTGAACTTTGTTTAAATATAAAGGGAGTAGTGCATCTGCTGAAGAACTAAGCCCTTTCAAAGTTTAGGACACTCACCAGCGCCATAGAGCATAAATCACAGTGCAAACTGTGTGATTATACCCTGCAGGGAAATAGACTGTGTGTTTATGGGGCTCTTCACCAAGCACTTAGGAATAATCTGATATAAAGCAGCAGGGGAGGAGAGTAATGACAACTTCAAATTAGTTTAATGAATGTTTACATTAAAAAAGGCTTTTCTACAAACCTGAAAACACAAAGTGACAGTTTCCTCTCCAGACAAAAGAAACCCCCTCTACTTTTCCTTAAAGGACTGGCAATGGGGGAAGACATTGTCAGTTTAACTCTTTCAGTGTGGTGGATCATTTATGTGCAGTGTTTTGCTGTCATTGCAGTGACAGTTGCTGGGAATCCAATTATAAACACCAGGATCTGGTTGGTAGTAGCTCATTTATTTTAAATCACTCTGATCTCTGAAAAAAAAAGGAAGTTGGGAATTTAATTCTCGTAAAAGAAAAATATCTCTTTAAAATTAACTTGGTCAGGCCGGTGTGAAAGAAATGCTTAATAGGTTTTTGGCCACACTCGTTCAATAGGCTGAGGTGGGGTTTGAGAGTTTCACTTCAAGCAATAGATAACAAGTTTATTTTATGGAAAAAGGATGTGTTGTTCAAAAAACCTAGAAATTATGCAGTACTTCTTGTTTTCTTCTTAAACTGGAGGTAAATGATCTGTCAAAATTAATACATGTGCAAGATATGTTATTATATATACTGAATGTATCTGAGAAATTACTGTGCATTTCAGCACTGGCAGCGCAGCATTTTTCATTGCAGCAACATGCATTCACATCACATTTTTAAACCTACTTTGGTGAAGCATTTCAAATTGCATCAGGAGGAAATTTGGCTTTCTTCTTGCCAGAATAGATACAAAATTTTCCACTAAGAATTCTGCAAATGAGTAAGTATGTTTAAAAGGGAAAAAAATAAAGAGCAAAACAGCTTTTATAGCTGAGATATGGGTTACAAATAGAAGTTTGGACATAGGTTAGAAGATAATTTCCAGTGTTTTGAAACTTCCTCAGCAATTATCTGTGTGTGAAATAGTTCTGGCTATGACTATTACCATACTCACTGAAATATTTTTGGCTTTTGTCCAGGGATGTGAAAAATTAATAACAAATCAAGTACCCGTTTTCATTAAGGAAAGTGTGTGTTTCTTAAGCAGCCATGGGAAGCCCCAATTCCAGACACTAATTTGTCAAGTGCTGTTTGTGCTCAGGGTTTTCCTTAATCCAGTGTGCAACACACAACAATGCTTGCTCTGTGAAGCTTGCATATAGGATAAAATTAAGAGGTTTTTGTGTTGATGTCACTCCCATGTAATAAATCATCTGTGGTCTGAATGTTTTACAGTTCCTGCAAATGCCCTTGAGACAGGGGTGGACTTTGCAGTCTCACACGATGGAAGGAAGAGCTTGTGTTCTTCTTGAGAATGGGTAGAACCCCACAGCACAGGTCCTGCAGCAGCTGTTCTGTGTCTCACCTGCTCAATGTGATGTGGGATATCTTTAAAGGAGACCGAATACAGTGCAAGGGAGGAAATCAATAGGGCTTCTGCAAGGAGTGTGATTGACATTTGTAAAGTTGTTAGAAAACGCTGCAAACCATTAGGAAAAAAGTGTCAATAATGCATGTCATTTCAAAGGAAGGATTAAAAGGGAATGATTGAGGCTGGATGATGCTCACCAGGAAGCTGGGGAGCCCCTCAGGTGGCAGAGTGCTGACTCTGGGATACAGCCAATGGAATAACAACAGTTTCTGCATGGGTGGGAGGTGCCATGAAATAATTTTTTTCTTATGAAACCCTTAAACCACATTTTTAGCTCTGTCCATGCTATTGCATGCTGCAACCTGCCCTAATGAGCCTCAGCATATGGATTTACCTGGGGGGCTCCAGATAGTCTGGGGAGGGGACCATGGCTGTGCTGTGGCATCCAGAGCAAGGGGATGCTGCTGGCAGGAGCCTGTGCCCTGGGGGAAATGACAGCAGTGGATTGAATGCTGAGCTGTGCTTTTCCCACCTTCTCCTGATAAATTTGATTTTGGGATTCTCTCTGGGAAGGGAAAACCCTACTCAGCAATAATCAATCAATTTACTATGCAAGGCCAAGGCTGAAACTTCACAAAATAAAGTTTGGTTTAAACCCCTTTTTAGCCCAACCTCTCTGTTCAGGTGATTTGGTTCTTCTGAAACAATACCAAGATGCAGAAAAGCTCATATAGAGGAGTAGGTAGAAAATCTCTGATTCTTCAGCCCACTGTGTTTCCAATAAGGAGGACTAAGTTTTCCAGGAATGCAGGGCTCACAGAGGAGTCACTGGGGAAAATTAATGTTTAATTATGGCTGCATTTGGATAGTGATAGAAAAATTATGTTTACTACACATCTCCAGTTTATAATTTTGCTGTAAAATTATCACAACACCCTCCTGTGGTTCCCCAGCTGTGTATGTGTGACCCTGCAAAGGCAAATTCAAAGACATCATGTAATGTGATGCCTGTGACCAGGCTTGGAAACTGTGAAGATGTGCAGTTTGTGCTGCTGTTGGCTCTGCTCTGTTTCCAGCACCAAGGAAGAACTCATGGCCTCTCTAAATTTTTTTCTTGTCTGTCTCGCTTCCTTGTCATTGATAAAGGTGTATCAGGAATTCCTTGAGCCATTTCTTACTCCTCAAAAAACACACCATTTTCTCCTTTAAAGCAAGTTAAATAAAAGAAGTGGGATTCTGATGTGCTCCAGCCTGAATACCTCCACTTCAGTATTAGGTAACAATGAACCTCAGGTAAGAGCTGGACTTCTTGGCACCCTCTGGCCAAGGAAAAGTGCTGCCAGCATCCAATAAAATGAGAGTTTCCCACTAGAGGTGTCTCTTTTTTTTTTTTCCACCGAGAGCCTCACAGATATGCAGGGTCTGAAACCAGGCAGATGCTAAAGTTAGATGGGACAAGTCATAGCCTTTACACATAATTTAATTTGCTATGGACCTGACTGGCATGAAGATTTCATTCCATGTGTCAGGCTTTTCATGTTTCACATTGATTTTTTATTTATAGTTTTGTTTTAACAGATGAAACTTATGGCAGGATAAAAAGGCACCCTAAGAAGTTGAGGTTCTTAATAGGGACAAGAGCTATTGCATTAAGGACTGAAAAGTTTGATATTCAAATAGTGTCCAAATTAAGTAGTTTTTCACTGCACTCTTTCTTGTCTGAGTGAAGTGCCTGAAGTAAGCAATGAATATTTGAAATGCAGGCACAAGCAACTGATAAGAAAAATACAATTACAACTAGCCCTAAAGATACTGCACTTAAAGGAGGATCACACTTATGTGCATTTAGAAGACAATATTAATAAAACACTTAAAATAACTTCATATTAGGGAATTAGGCTGTTATTTTTTAATGAAACTCTGGGGCCATTTTATCCAGACAGTGTTACGTTTTATTCCTATAATAGAAATCCAGATAAAACAATCACATTTCTTTAGTAACTGGAAGCTGTGAATTTTAACAATCGCGTTAATGCTTTTAGATAACTACAAGAGTAGATTTAATAAAGTGTAAAACTTTCCATTTAGGAACTAAAAAGCCCCCTAGTTCAGAGTCCACCCCTCTCCCTGTGTCAGCACCATCTCAGGACAGCCGAGCTCACCAGGGGTTTGTCCTGCCCCTCAGAGCCTGGCACTCCTCCCCAGATCCCTTTCCAAATCCATTCCCATCCTTGTCCTACCCCTCAGAGCTGGCACTCCTCCCCAAATCCCATTCCCATCCCTGTCCTGCCCCTCAGAGCCTGGCTCTCCTCCCCAAATCCCATTCCCAACCCATCCCCATCTCTGCCCTGGCACTCCTCCCCAAATCCCATTCCCAACCCATCCCCATCTATGCCCTGGCACTCCTCCCCAAATCCCATTCCCAACCCATCCCCATCTCTCTCCTGCCCCACAGGGACCTGAGCCCCCTGTGTTGATGGGGTGAGGCAGGACTGACCCCAGCTCTCCCCCCAGCTTGAGCAGGATGTGGGGCTGAGCTTGCAATGCCAGCAGCCCACTCCTGTTTCTCCCTAGATTTGCAATTTCCCCTCCTTGCTGCTTTTTTCTTGGTCATTATTTTCCAGCTCCCAGCAGGAAGAAGGAGTCCTGTTGCCATGGGGCTGCAGTCTGCCCTCAGCTCCTTCTGGGCTTTAACCATCCATTCGTGTGACCAAATCTCAGAGATATTTTTTTTTTCTTTTTTTTTCTTCCCAACTATTTGTTTGCATTATATTCCTATTTCTGGCTGTTGGAGCATTTTTTACCCTGTTTTCTCACTTGTTTTCCACCAACCCTTTATTGCGTGGAAGTGCCTGAGAGCTCTGCAGGTACTACCATAACACCATTCCTGTGCAAAGGAATTTAGATGCCCTTTTTTTTGTTGCCATGGCAGGAACAAGTCTGATCAAGAAGTTTAATCAGATTTTCAAACTCTTTCAGCTGAGAAATTAATTAAAAGAAAAAAAATGTGTTGCTTAGAGTTCCCCCAAATCATTTTATTTTGACTGGAGATACTGCTCAGGACTTAAAGGTTATGCTTGACTTCATCAAAAGCAGTACTTGATGTCACTTTACTCAGTGTCCCTGTGAAAACCACAGTCATTGTAGAAGGAAAATGCATCAGTATTTGGTCTTTGGGGTTTGGGTTTTTTCAAAGTTTCTGTTCAGTGAGTTGGATAGCTGCTGCTTGCCATACACCTTTATTTAAAATTGTGATTATTGTAAATTATGTATTTTTTCTTCCTCTAGAATAAGTGTAGGAATATAAAAGTTCTTTCTTAGTGGATAAGTTTTGGAAGTGCAGTGAGAGTATTGCCAAAAAGACTGTTGTTATTTGTTCACCAGCACTGAGAGGGTTTGCTGCTCTTTTGTATATACATCACCAATGTTTCCTTTCATTTTTTGTGGTGTAAACTGCCAGTAAATCTCTTCCATACAGAAATCGGGTGGGTTTCAGTTTCTTTTGATTTGCATTTTCATTTTCATAGAAAGAAGCACTAACCCCTAAATAAGCCCCACCCCGGGAGCCCACCCTTGCTGTCTCTGTGGGATTTACATTGGTTAACCACTCGCTGCTGTTATAAAACACCACATCTACAACATCATCATTTGTGAGCTACTTTGTGGTGGGAGAACGTGAGAGAAGCATGGGGAGGGATTGTAAAACGTGGATGTAGAAAGATGTTATGTCATTGTTCTCCTGCCCTGGAAATCCTGCGCCCTCATTTTTCTTTACAGCGTGACAAATAAGGTTCCAATCGAAACAGAGAGCAGTGCACTCCTGAGTTTTCACAGTCCCTGTGTGGGGCAGGGGAGTTGTGTTTTTACACACCTCTAATTTGTATCAGCACCTTTCCTTCAGGCTTGCAAATCAGGAGGTTAAGCCCCTGCATTTATAAGCTGCAACAAAAATGTAGAAGCTGAGCATTGACAGCACAACCATTATTGCCTCCAGAAGCATGTTTCTAGCTGATTTCATTTAAAGTTATATTTTCCTTTTTTCCCTTTTTTTTTTTTTTTTTTTTTTTTTTTTTTCTCTCTCTCTGAAGCCTTCAAAGATTTGCTGTGAGTGTGGCTATTGAGGTAAGGGTGCCCCAAACATTAGTTCTAACATAAACAGGAGAGTAGCAGCTTCTCAGAGGAAGTGGTTGTGTGTTCTTGGCCTTGTGCTAAGGGTTTCTTCTTTTTCCATGGCTGAGCAATTCTGTTTCATTTCCTACTCTGTGTTGGCATTTGCTGCAGTTGCCAACATCTATATCTCGAGGCTGATGACATCCACAGACCTGCCTGCATCACCCAGCAGAGCTGCATTTGGAAAACTCTCTTTGAACCTACTTTCAGTGACATTGGGAAAAGAAATTTGTGGGAGGATGGAGAGAGGATGAGAGACTCCTGCTGAGGGCAGCTCTATCCTTTTCTCTTCTCCTTTTTGTTTCCCATTTTGGGTCTGACATACCTCTTTGCCAAGACCATAGTTACTTGTTTGTGTAAGAAATAACATCTAAATTGAGCAGTTGATTTGTGGATATCATACAAATTTGTTTTATGGTATTACAAATGACTTTAGGGCCATCAACACAGTAAGTGCTATATTAGCAGCTTTAGCTGCTTGCCAAAACCTGCTACAAAATTTGAATGGAGGCAATAAATTGATACTCCTTGCTAGTTTTTGCTGTGGTCTATGGCGTAGCTGTCCAGTGGATAAGTGAATGACATATTGTTAATCTAGGTACATCAAGAAGCCAAAATATTGGGGTTTTTTACCCAGTGTTCTGTTTATCCATCCCTGCCTCTCACTTCCTACCTGCCACCTCTAGCACAAGGTGAAGCACTACACCAAGCAAAAAAAATTGCCCAGTGTCCAGGTATCCTGGCCAATGTAGGTACAGAGCAGCTTCATTTTGCCATTTCCTGTGGCACAGAGTTTATTTGTGCACAAGTTCAGCAAAAATCAGAATTGAAAGCCTCATTTGGCCTGAGACTAGAAAGACATAAGCTCTGGGAGATATTTTTTTTTCTTTTGTGATAGTGGGAAAGGGAATTTATTGGAGATTTTTTGCTGTAATTTCAGAGACTGCCCTGACTGTTGGACTCCAGAAGTTTTTGGTCTCCTGACAGAGTGGCCCCAGAGGTGCAGGAGCACCTGAGAGGCACCTGACCTCCCTCTGCACTCAGTTAATCCTCTGGGATTGCCGGGGCCCAAAGGCTGAATTTCCCAACTGTTTTTTTTGTCTGTGCTCCCTGTGCCAGCTGCTTCTGTGGGATGCAGCTCCTGGGCTGCTTTTGGCTGGGCAGGAACTAGCAGGAGGGATGCATTCGCCCCTCAAAGGTGGAGTTTCTAACTTTAGGGAAACAGTGGTTAATCTTTCCAAAAGAGTAGATTTATAGCCTGGCTTCTAAGCATTTGAATTCATTGTTACAGCTAATGGACATCTCATATTGTCTTAAATCACTGGCTCCTCAGCGTGCCAAATAGTAATAGAAACCTTAGAGCTACCCTAATTTGGCACCTATGCTTCAAATCAGTTGCCAGAGGAACTTGGAGGGGGGAGGAAAGATCAATTGAAATGTTTTTCTG
This sequence comes from Hylia prasina, assembly GCA_013397195.1. Classification (NCBI taxonomy): domain Eukaryota; kingdom Metazoa; phylum Chordata; class Aves; order Passeriformes; family Sylviidae; genus Hylia; species Hylia prasina. The sequence goes on from VYXD01006812.1 coordinate 656,586, forward strand.
AGTGCATTCCCTGTGAAATGCTTCACAGGGCTTGAACTCTTGAATGTCATATGCAGAGTTAATATTAGGTTCCTGCTTCATGCTACATGGTTACTTTTCCACGTTAAATAAATTTGTCTAATTTACCACAGAGGGAGATAAATATTGATTTGGTAAGCAAATGAAAAAATATGTTACGGGCAGGCTGAATTTCTTTCAGTATGACACCAGTGTTATGCTGTATGTAATGCAATAGTTGACTCTGTTAATGATCTCCTGTAGGAGTTATTGCTGTGTAAGGTATGGCCAGTGACTTTACATGGTGTGATTTATGGATCTATCTTTACATTTACATAAGCAGCCTCCTCCTCCTGCACGTGCCAGTGGCATATCTCACTGTATCTCATTTCCTCTTGTGGGAGAAAATATTGTGTAAGGAATTAACCCCTGTGAGTGCTGAGACCTCCACGCTTGGCTGTTCCCTGGGCATGGCACACACACACACTGGGTGGAACCAAGAGAGAAAATCCTGTGGCTCTGGTTTCCAAGTGTTGAAACCTCCTGGTCCTGTCCAAGACCACCTTGCTTTGAGGCAGCTGCTCTAGAGAAGGGTGGAAGGCTCTGCCTTCCCTCTGTGAGAGTCATTCATTCAGCACCTGCCTCACACCTGTGCCTCTCACACACTACAGAATCACCACTCTTGGCCTATTTCATGATAGCACAGGCACAGGGATTTTAATGCTTGAAAGAAAGGTCTGAAGGATTTGGGCTCTAACGAGATAACCTGAGAAATTTTGCAGGAAACCCATGATTATCTTGCCCAGCACTCATTCTTTGATGGCACAGACTTTTTCCTATTTAAGAAAGACCTTTTCTTTGTTCTAGGAAAATACCAAGGTGATCATTGCACTGTATAGCAGATTTTTCTCTTGGAAAAACTGTCTTGCACATGATTAACTTTATGGTACATAATAGAGAGAAAGCTGCAAGGTGATGGTTAATGGCATTTGAAAAGCCATTGTTAACCTCAGCTTATAGAGATTTACAGGGATTGCTTAATATAATCAATATGCTGATTACATTGTAATAAATAAGTGGTTATGAATATCAGTTCTTCAGAGGAATAGGGAAATATTTAATATATGTATCTGAAAACGTTCCACCTCCTTCTTCCATGTTTATAAAAATGAGTTCATTTAGCAAGTAATTTTTCTACTGAAAAGGAGATTCTTTTTTCCTTTGAATAAAAGCTTTCCCAGTGTAGTTTGTGTGTATAGATCTATATATACACACAGGGATGTGTGTTTGTATATGTCTATATATTTTTGTATGTATAGTTCATTTCCCATACCATTTTAATGACTGTGCGGGTGGCTGAAGAGAGCAGAGATGAATGATAAAGCAATGTGGGAAAAAAGCAAGCGTGACACACTGGGGAAAACAATGAAAGGACATGAACACTGGAAAAAAAAAAAAGAAAAAAAAAAATTTAAAAAAGGCAGCAGAAGCACCAGGAGTGAAGTGGTTAAGGAGGCTGCCACAGCAGGAAGCGGGTATAGCTCTGTTTGCAGTGCGCTCATGGGAACCGGGTTGGAAAGTGTTGTGGTAAAAGTGTGTGGAAAAAAAAAAAAGAAGAGAGAGAAACATGAATTGAGCTATAAATATCTGGTTTTCTTTGAAGTTTTGTGACCAACAATTAATGTTACTGGAAATCTCATAAAAAGTTGTTGTTTTATAAACTCTGGTTTGGGTGAATGAGGCAAAATAGAGAGGATATTAGCTCATCTCCAAAGGCAGCATCTGTACACTGATTTTTAGCTCCTGTGGCAGGTACAGACTAAGTGCAGAATGAAGCCTTGTGTTCCTTTCCTCTGCCAAGGTTCATGGCTGCAGAAGTGCATTTAAAATGACATAAAGTAAAGAATGGTTTATCTGCAAGGACAGTGTCTATATGTCACATGTCCTTTAGTGAAAATGAGAGGAACATCTATATTCTAGTTTTGTCTACACTCTTTAAAATCAAACCTCTTACAAGAAATTAACTCTAAAACAACAGGTTTTTGTCTAACCTATTTTTCTTTTTCTCAGATTAAAAATCCAATAATGAGCAGTAGTTCAATGAACAGATCTATCTGAAGATAACAAATTATTTTTTGGGATTTATCTGTAAATAAAGTGATTATTATTTTCTCTAGAAAAAAGCCCACTATAGTGGATTTTTTTCCCTTCCAGTAAATCCCTAGCTGTTATAGTCCAGTTAGTTGCCACATTCCCTCTACAAGGGAGAGATGCCATTACCAGTGAATATAATCTATTAAAAGCCTGTTTAAAGCTGGTAATGATATTGAAAACTGGAGATTCCAAAGAAATAATATCTATCCTCTCCACATCAAGCAATTTAGGTGGGTCTGTTTCAACAGCTGTAGTTGGTCATTTTGGTGGCTTCCATTTATTGAGCAGGTTTTGCCTCAAAGTGTTTTACAAACTTAAGGATGCTCATTTTAAAGCTGTGCTGAGTTTGTGTGTTCAGCTTATGAGTGCAATTAGCACAGTGCAGCTCTCAGGGCTGGGATCTCAAATACTACCACGAGCAGTAGTGTGTTTCTAACACCTCTTCTAGCTTGATACATGTCCATCCTAGATTTCCTGGAAAGGGAGGACAGATTGTATTGCTTGATGTGATGTAGCATCATGACCTTGGTCCCTTCTGGAAGTTTTTTCCCACCTGTGGACACTCCTGTGTAAGGAAATGTGGGCAAGAGGCGTGGAGAATAAAACATCCTGGTATCCCTGAGGGGAAACCAGCATCCCTGGGAGAAACTGGCCACTTGCACAGCTCCTGTACTGTAAAAGACTGGAAATAACTCAGATTTACAAAGTCTTTGTAGGCACATCCTCTGCAGACCCACTGCAGGCCCACAGAGCAGGCAGGATGTGCAGGGTGGACGTGTTCACATCAACCCTCGACAGAGCGATGCAGAACAGGTTCAGAAAAGCTGACAGAACTGCCCTGCTCCTGCTCAAGGCCTTGGTCTGTGCTAACACACCCTTTCTGCCAAGGTGAGCTGTGGTTCAGGAGGTGAAACCCCTTGGATCATGTTCTCTCTGTTGGTTGGTGCTCTGGTGTGCAGCTCCAGCCGAGGACTCGGGTTCTTGTTGTGCAATCTCTTTGAATTGACTGCACAACTGTCAGCACCGTGTCCATGTGAGTTTCTTCCTCCAGTGCTCATATTATTTGCTCTGGGGGCCCTTGTCAGCTCACATTCAGCTTGTTTGCAGACAAAAACTACCAGCAGGGAATGAAGTGTGATTGAAATTGAGATGCTGAGCTACTGTACAGGCTCTCAGCGAGACACGGCTGCTTTGTATACAAGTGTCTGAGCTCTCTGGGACTGACTTTACTGTTGTTTAAATAAAACCCAGCTCTGATTGGTTTACTGAAAAGCTCTGCCTACCCTCAAGGCCCTGTTTTGCGCTCAGATTATTAAAAAATTAGCTGGAGGCTGTGTTTGGAGTTTAATTCACTCCATCACTTTGCTTCATATGTAGACGTATTTCTCCCTACAGCTGCAATCTGCAAGAAGCAGCTTCAGAGCTGAGACATGCCATGGTCTCACCGAATCAGCCTGAAATACATGAAGACTGTAAATTTGTATCAAACTTCAGGAGAGAAAGAGAACTCCTCAAATCAATTTTTAGGTTCATTTTTCAATATGTTCAGTGCTGAAAGACAACTGAGGGAAGGAGAATCAGTCTGGGACTTTCTTCTAAACACAGCTGTCCTGTGGCACGTCATTAAATATAATGATTCTTCTATTGCTTTTTGCTTTTGGAAAAGAAATCTTCAGAAGTCTTAGAGAGAGGAATTTGTATGGATTTGTGTGGATTAAAGCCACTGGGACCATCACAGTTGCCTTCGTTATGCCCAGATTTCTACCCTCAGTTATTGTGTTTTCTGGTGTTGTATTTTTTACCACATCACTTCTACCACAACATTGTACTGCTGACTTGTAAATGAAATGTATATTAGAATGAATCATCAGCACAGAAAAGTCCTAGGCTTTTTTGAATGCACCACTAAGCACCTTATCTGCATCTAAATATCTTTACAAATCTGAGTCTTAGTGAGAAACTTAATGCTGCTTTATTCTGGCAAGCCCAGGATATAAATGCCCAGCTCTCAAACTTTACTTTTGATTGAGTTTTCACACTCATGCAAATGCCTTACACTACCCTTAGGAAAGTGCTAATTTGATTTTCAGACAAAAGATTGTTCGGCTTCAGTACTGGTTTGAGAAGCAGCAGTGTTGAAAGAGGAAGAGGGCTTCAGGGCCACATCAGCCTCCCAGTAAGGCCATCCAGAACAATAAAGTTCACATTAAATGCAATATTATTTTTTAAATTGATAAAATGAAGCTAAATTAGCAGTTTAGAGGGGAGATGTTATGTAGTTGTTCAGTTCTCTGCAATGTTTTGCACGTTTTGGTATGTCACTGACAAAAAAATGAGGCTTTGTAACAAGCTACAAACATTGTTTCAGAAAGAAACAAAGAGATTTCTTCCCAGAAATCCTGTGGTACGATGACTGCAAATTTCGTATGAAACAGAATTTGCATCAAGGAAATTTTGCTGTTTTTTCTGTCCACATGGCTGATGGTATCATGCTGAAAACATCATTGTAGAAATTACTGCAGATTATGATAAGCTTGATATGTTTGTGAAAAGAGTTGTATGATGTGGTGTCTTCAATAACACAGATATGATGAGACTTGATGGTCCAGGAAGTCTCCTTCACTCCACATTTCCATGTCTTCAGCACAAAATAAAAGGTGTTTGTTTTGTTGTTAGGTGGCTAATCCAACTCAGCTATTTTGATTTCTAATCCTATCAGAGACAATGCCCTCTTTACTCTGGAAAACAAATCTCACTCAATAGAAAATGCACCTCATTTGGCACTGAAAACAAGGCTTCAGACTAACTGAATTCCAAGAAATGTTAATACTATTTTTCTTCTATTCTCGCAGAACAATATCTGAATTCTTGGTGCTTGTCGTTGGTTTACTCTTTGGCTAATGCTGAACAAATGGTAGATTTGATGGAATAACAGGAGTGATCCTTTATGACAGATCTGTCCTGTATCTGGCCCTAAAGCTGGTCTTTCTCTGCGTGTGCCACTGCACCCAAAGGCAGAAGGGCCCAGCAATTAGTACTTTTCCTAGAGTAATAAATTAGTTCATCCAGTTCTGTGCATGATATAGTCATTATATGGTGGAAAATCGAATCCATACTTTTGTTTCTGGTGGGCTGCAGTGGTATAATGAGCACTATGGGTGTTTTAATACCCTTTGTTTGCACTTGGAAAAACATAACACTCTCCCACTGAGAACCAGAAAATCCTCCCGTGTTCTTGTGAACATGACATTCAAAAATGCAGCGTGAAGAGGTTTTGATGTTGGCAAGGAACATGGAAGAGGCATTTCACAATGTGCCACCACCATCCCAAGAAGAAAGGAACAGTGCTAATGCTGAAAACTTGCTCAGAACGATTCAAATCTATTCAAAGACACTTTCTGAGTGTGAGGTAATCAAGGTGTGGTTTGCCTTTTAGAAACTTGGGGCAGTTTAGCCATTTGTAAATGCCCATTGTGTCACTTATCCTCAGTGCAGAATAAAACCCTTTCAGACCTGTTAATTGGAGAGCAAATCCCAGACGTGGTTGTGTGATTGAGATCGTGACAACCGAGGGTGCAGTTCCCATATCTCTTATCTCATGTATCTCATATTCTTCAGACATCCCAGTTAGTTACAGGCTAGGGAATTGTGCTCAACTGTATGCCAAGAGAATATCAAAGTGGATAATGACTGAGTCTGGTGAAGCTGCTGAGTTGGAGAGGTGGAGGTGGAGTGTGGTCTTCAGAGCCGTGGAGTCATCGCCCCGCCTTCCCCTGTGTGTGTGTGACAGAAGATGTTAAATTTGTGGGCAAAGGAACAGAGTAATGCTGGGGGGAATATGTGGGTTGAGCTGCTTAATGTACACCTGGATTGTCACCCTCATCTGAAAGGAACCAGCTTCTTTAATTAAAGTTAATGAAGATTGTCCTTTAATTCCCAGATGGCAAGAAGGGAATAAGACTTCATGATGGTGCCTCTTTTCATGGCCAACACTATTTAGTTACAAACACAGCTTAGAGACAGCGTTTGTGACCTGGCCTGAACCACAGCTCCTGCAGGCTGTGTGCTGTACTAGGAGTAGTATGGATTTTTTCCCAAAGGAACTACAGGAATGAACTCTTCAGCTCAGAGAACATTGCAGTTGTAAAGCCCTTATAGCAGCAAAGGTTTCAGTTTCTTGAGGAGAACGTTCACAGTTTTAATTGTTTTAGAAATATAAGTAATAACTACATATCATGTATAGGAAAAAATAATTACTGAACAATCCTAGTGAAATCCATGTGATATCTCATGTAATTCAGTCAGCTGAATATAGTGACCTGGTTTTAATAAAATAAATACAGGCTATTCAATATGTAAATTAGCTAGTTAAAAATGTACACTAATGGATCATTAACCTCTCTTGAACTTCTGTTCTTAGTGAAAACGACATTAAGTGAATATAGGATTATGGCAATGGAGACCTGTTAAGGAAGAATCCCAGTAAGCACACCGAGCTGGGAGATACTGCAGCAGAGAATCTGGGACATGTAGCACTTGTCAAAGCTCTTTAGACTGGAAAACTGGGATGCTTCACCTGGGCAGAGAGCTGTTGGAATGGTCAGTGACAGGGACAAGCACCTACAGTGAAAAAATGCTCATTTTCTCTGTCTCCATTTCCCTGTTATGCTGAAAAGGTGGCTTTGGCAAACACAAAAAGGTTCTCCTCTTCTGTGTACCATTGCTGCTCTGCAGCCTCTTGAAGGGCTGTGCTCAGCTCCTCAAGGACAGAAGGGCTGAGAAGTTGGGTTTCTAGAAATCCCAGGGACTGATGTGTTCGGCCTTTAGCCAGCCTGCCAAGCATAAACCATTTATCACCTGGCTTTCAGCTCTGTGTGCCCCTCTGCAGGAGCCAGCTCCCATCCCAAGATCCAACTGGCTTTATCCTCCCCAGAGAGAACCAAAGTGTTGTGGGGAGCAGTGGGAGCCAAGGCTGTTGAGCTGCGGGGTGTTTGCATGGCACCTGCCCACGCGCTGGCTCCAGCCATTGTTATCTGCCTTTCAATTTCACAAGCACAGGATTGTACTCCTAAAAATAGCTGCAAGGGAGCCATGCAGAGCCACAGCAAATAGGACTTCTTCAGATGGCTTTGATCGCTATCTGCACTTGCGTGGGTTTAGAAGTTACAAAGTAGATTTTGGTATCAAAACACACCTTGGGCTTTGGTAGGTGTCTCTGGAAGGAAACTGCCACCTGTCAAGAAGAGAGGATGCTAAACCTGGGCCACATTGCCAGCTGCATGCCCGTCCTTTGCAGCTAAGACATAGCTGAATTCAAAATCATCTGGGTAAGGCATCCAAAATGTAGTTATTTTTAACTAGAACAGTGTATTGTAAAACTGTGGCCCACTCTGCATTTAATTTTTCATATTTTTAGATACCCAATTATTTTTATAATTTTTTCCTCTCTTTTAAAAGCAGAGCTTGGGATGGAATAGTGCCCCCTCAGCCATTTAGAACTGAAGCAGTGGGGACCACTAACTGTGGCTGGCTTTGCAGCTTTAACTGGCCTTTATTACCATAGCCATAAATAGCAAACCGCCCCAAATATTACAGGAGTTTTGTTGGCTTTAACCAATGAAGTAGAACAAGACCTCTGAATACCCCATTAGTTCCAGTGCTGTGCTTTGACGACTTTGCATTGGCAGCTCTTTTTCTATACAAGTCACTGGCCTCACCCGTGTCTCTTAACAAATACCGTTGACAGGCACCATTGCAATTTTTCTGCATGTTCTGACAGTTTAATTCAGTACCTCCTGGCTAAGCAGCCAGAGCCTGAGGGGGTAATTCAGCACCTTGGCATCACACTGCTGCAATTAAAATAATTAAGGGAGTTGGGATGGGCTTACAGAGCTTTCCGTCTTCTGCAGCCTTGTACAGAGAGTGCACTTTCCTATTCCCTCATGGAATGAATACAGGAGCTTCCTTTACAATATGCTGCAGTGATTTTTTTTTTTTTTTAATAAGAAGATACTTATTTCCAGCCTCTATTTGCAAAGCTGTTTGCATTTATCCCTAACAACTTTTCTTTCTCTTTTTTTATACAACCCAGTTTCCCCCCCCAAATACAAGGGGACAAATACTTTATATTCCAGCTGTGTTTTCTTTTGATTAGAGAGGTGCATAACCCCTTGGCTGCATAATCTTAGTCAAATCATTCACTTTGGTGCTTAGTAAGGACAACTAAGCATGGCTGTCTAAATTGGTAGGTCTCATTTCTCTTACTGAGAAGGAAGGAGGAATAGGAAAGATGAAAGCTGTTTTGCTCTACTCTACCTTTAGTGTTAAAGACAAATAGAGGCAGGCTTTTGTGTGTCTATGCATGTATATATATGTATGTATATAAAAGAGATATATATGCATCTATATATAATGCGTGGATGCATAAAGAAAAGGGTTTGTTGTTTTCCTTTGTTTATGTGTCTCATACTAAGTGCATTTATACTACTTGCAGATATAACAGTCCTGCAGAAACACATTTTGCTGAGCTGTGTATCCCCTATCTCTCTAAACCAGGTGATATCCTGGTTTTACTGAATGGAAACCTCCCCTGACACATCTGGGCCCTCGTTCCACCTGGGAGTTCACCTTGTTCATGCTATACGTGAACTCCAAAGGATGGAGATAAGCATTTGAAAGGAGCTGTGATAAATATCAGCTGTGTGAAGTGAGCAGAAGTACTCTGTGTCATGTTCAGCTCATCTGGTGCACGCAGGTATATCACACGCTGATCTGAGCCCCCTTATCTGCTCCTGCTGCGTGTGTGCCTGCTGCAGCCTTTCCCTGGATAACTGATATCAAGCTCAAAAAATGCTGCCCCTGTATTTTGTCAGACCCTGAAACATTAATCATGAGGAGGAAAAAATAGTCTCAGTCAACAGTATTGTGAGGGATTTGTTCTGCAGGTTCAGGTCACGGGTTTTCCGCAGCTTGGGAGATCTGTGTGGTGTGAACAGAGTGAAATCTGTGGGGTAACCTGTTCACATCAGGGCTGCTGAGCAGAGCCAGGCTCTGGCTTTGAGGTTTACCACCCTTAGCTGTCCCTAAACTCACCCCTCAGAGACATGGGCTGCCATAGCTGTCCATTGCAATTCCTCTCTGCTCACTCTGTGACTCTTTTTTTTCTGTTGGTTTCTGAGGCCAGGAAGGAAAGTGTGGTGGACATCAGCTCCAGCTGCCAGGGAGGAAGAAGGGCCATTTCCACTGACCATCTGGGAATTTGGCCAGACAAAGCCTAGATGCCACATGAATGTCCCATACAGGTTCCTGAGATTAGGAAGGGCAGCAGACTGTAAATGCACCAGGAGATGCCCTCTGGTGATGATGCAAGAAAAGTATTTTTGTAATGCTCTTGCTCAGGTAGAGGGGAGCAAAGTGACCATTCCTCCTGTGGGGCTTTTCTGTCTCAGGTCGTGGAATGGTTTGGGTCAGAAGGAACGTTAAAGATTACCTTGTTCCACCCCTCTGCCATGGGCAGGGACACATTCCACTGGAGCAGGTTGCTCAGAGCCCCATCCAGTGTGGCTCTGAACACTCCCAGCATTTGGGCATCCACAGCTTCTCTAGGCAACCTGTGCCAGGGCCTCATCACCCTCAGGTGCAGGCTTGTATTTAGTATTTTTCTGCCTTTGACAACGCTGCTTTCCTGGTTTTGAAATGTGCTTCCCCAGGGGTGACCTGATGGCTGCAGGCTCTTTGGGCAGGAGTGTAGCTCCCGTGTGTGCTGTAGGTGCAGCCATGTGGCTTTGGCTCTGCTCCATAATCCCTGCTCCCTGTGTGCAGCACTGCTATGATGACAATAAAGGATTGGTCTCTTCAAAAGCTCCTAAACTCTTTCAAGCAATAAATAAAAAAAAAGTCAGCACTTAAGATAAATTTTTACGCCTGTTAAAGATTTTCTTTGGGTGGCTCACGTGGTGATCTGACCCTTGCAGAGCAGCCTAGTACCAAAAATAAACCCTGGCAGAAACTTCTTTTTTTGTTGTTTGCCTAATATATTGAACTAGCAGACATTTCAATTTAAAATGTCCTTTTGGAAGACAAGATGCACCTCGTTGTGCGTTGGTGTGGGCTCGTTCTCCCAGCTGCAGCTGAGCAGCACCAGCCTCTCAGCACTACCTGAGCATTCAGGTGGGACTGATGGGTTTCAGCTTTCAGCGTTTCACATCTGTCATGCAAATCTTTCAGGAGTGAGGGGGAAGGAAGTGGGTTTTCAAGTTGGTATTTGTGAGGAAGTTCCTGATTACATGTACGAATGGGGTTGTGCATTGCTGCCAAAGCACCTTGAATTGTTTGGGATAAGGAGTACCAGCACAATGCCCTGGCTGATTTACAGCTCTGTGGAGATGTTACTTGTTTTACCCTCAGCTGATGCTTAAGGATATTAAACTGCAGTGGAAGGGGGACTTCTTGATCCCAGAGCATCTGTCCCACCCGCAGCACATCCTTCCTGCCACCCAGTCCAGTGAAACGTGGCCACTTCAGTTAGATTTTCCTTTTACCTTGGCAAAGGTGTGCTTAGGAAGTGATACCTCTATGCCTCACCTATTTTACTAGTAAGATCTTTCGCCCATTTCCTGCATACTGAGAAGGCTCCCTGATGTCAGCTGGTGATGCAGTGGAAAGAGCAAGAGTCATCTCCCATGTTCAGGCTGGGCCTTTCCTGTGCACACTCTCTTCCAGGAAGGCTGCTGTAACTTTAAAACAGATTTCTGCAAAGCCTCTACCTCCAGCAGCTCAGCTGAAATAAGAGTGTCTCATGAGTTTAATGGATCAAACAGCGGTGATGGGTTTTATGGCTCTTTTTCACTTTAGGGCTAAGGGAAGAGAGAGAGGGCCAGGTTGGTTTTAAACTCAAGGATTTATGTTGTTAATCCTCCTGGCTAATTATAATTTATGGGATCCTGATAAATTAATATGCAGTTGCTATTAAAACACAGAGAATGGTGTAAGGCAGGCATAAACAAGTCTTGTTCATTCTTTATTTATTTTCACCAATGGAGAATGTTAAATAAAATGAACACCGGAGCATTTCATGGGAAGTTTCATTTTCATTATTCATCTTCAGATTTATGGACTTCATATAACAATTTTCCAAACATTTTGCCCTCTAATGAAAATCATGTCCAGAGTTTGAGGGTACTGAATATCCTGCAGAAGCAATAGTTGTAGTGTTCTTTTTTAACACAGATTTCAGGCTCACTCTTGGAGTGGGGATGGCAAAGAAAACCCCTTGATTGGTTATTTTTAATGCTGTGAATTTCAGCATGTATTAAAATGAGAGGCTGACATCAATAGCATTGTGTGCATTTCTCTTTGAATCTCTTGAGTGTGTTTAAGCCCTGCTTGGCACTTTACCAGCCCTGGGCTCCCTCTCTGGCAGAAATTGCGACAATCATGAAGAGGGTAAGTGTTTGTAAAATTATTTTTGTAGAGTGAGAAAATCAGGGAGTTTTGAGTTGGTTCTGGAGCACACATTATCAGACATCCAGGAACATGAGCATTGCGCAAATAAACAGCACCTGTACTTGCTGTAATTACAAGGTCAGGCAAAGCAGAATCTAAACCACTGACAAATACATCAGATTGGATAAATAACATTTATTGTATAAGGGGAACATTATGATGAAGCAGCATCTTCCCTTTAGGATGCAGAGAGAAACACCTGAGTCAGGACTGAGCGCAGCTCTCTGCTCTCCGTGCTGCTGTGCCTGCCCCATCCAGGACAGGTACTGAGCTTTTGGGAGATTGCTGGAAAGCTGTTGACAAATAAATAACACCCAGGGCACGGGTCTCTGCCGCTGATTTTAAACCAGAAGTTAAATCTTCCTGTTGTCAGTCTTTCCCAGCCTTTTTTTTTTTTTTTTTTTTTTTTTTTTTTTTTTTTTTTTTTTTTTTTTTTTTTTTTACTTTTGTTTTTTTTCCATAAACCTCTGGCTTGAAGCAGTGTATTCATCAGCACTGAGTAAATCTAACCATGATTAGTCCCAGGATAAATGTGTTTTCTCATCAAGAGTGACTCTATATTCTGCCAAATAGAAAATGGAGGCTGCTGGACTGTTAATAAAATTGTTGTTACTTTTAAGTAGTAAAAAAGTGTAATAAATGCCTTGGAGATTAGACTGGAAACTGTGGAAAAATTGTGGTTTGGCCTTTTAAAATCTTTGACTTCTCTTAGGTGTTGTGGAGTTCACTTGGTCCTGTTGGATCTTCCCTGGAGGGAAGCGAATAATATGTGTGTTTCTGGATCTTCTTGGGTTTTTAAAAGCATTTTATTAAGCAATTAAGAAATTCATCTTGCTCTTTGGTAAAATATCTTAAAGCACAAAAATAACTTCAAGTGTGACTTAGACTAAATATTAGGCTGTTGTGCTGCAACAATTTACAGGTCTGGCACTTTTGCTTTAGATACAGTGTCTAATGATAAAACAAGGAACTTTAAGGAGTTCCTTTACAAGCATTTTCCCCCGGGATGTTTGTACATATTGGGATTTTTGATTGTAGAGATATGTCAAAAGACATATGATGTCCAAGGACAATTTTGTTACACTGACATAAATTCATAGCGCAGGGCTATTTTGATGCCTTGAGGACCAGGGCCCTTATTTTTAGTAGCAAGATATAAGCTCCTACATCACTTTAGTACTTTTGAAAACATTGCTTCTCATGTAATCTATTCCTAGAGTTCTGAGATGTAGTTTTACTTCTCAACTTACCATCTAATTACTCCTCAATTCTCCATCTAATTACTGATAAAATAAAATAAAATAAAATAAAATAAAATAAAATAAAATAATAAAATGTTTTCTAAATTCACAACCTGACTTCCAGCTTGGCAAATTTACCAGTTCCCAAGATCTCTGCAATTTTATTTTCCATAGGGAAAAGCTGGCAGAGCAGCAAATAGTGTTTTGCAATTAGTCTGCTTCATCCCACATTTTTCAGGCAGCAGAGGCTTCTGTCCAAGTGTTAGATGACCATATAATGGCTTCAGAGGCTTCTGGTTTACAAACGTCTTGGTAATCAGTTCTAATTTTACATTTCCTGGGTATGTTTGGCATTGCCAGATTCAGCATCTCTCGAGTGTTTTGATTAGAGTCACAGAAAAATTTAGACTGGAGGGGACCTCTGGAGGTCACCTCATCCCCCCTCCTGCTCAGAGCAGGGCCAGCCCCCTCCCTGAGCATCCCAACAGCAGCCAGGAAAGCAGTCAAAGGCAAAAAACCCCAACAGCTCCCTATTATACCTCAGAATCTGGGAAAAAGAGGAATGTTTTGTTTGTGCTTCTGTTCACCCCTTGTCCCCATCCCCAGTCATCAGTACTTAAAATTATGCTCAGCCAGTCCCAACCTCTGCCCATCAGTTTTTGTTTCCTGCTAATGGAGAGGGAATTACCTCTTAGGACAAGCAGTGTCCTTTGGCTCCAAAACCAAAACTGTGCAACTGTGCATTTGCTTTACTGATTTAAATGAATCTCCTTAGTTGCTCCACTAGCTTGGCTTGTGTGCAGCAATACCTGCATGTGTTTCCATTTTTGCTAAGCCTGTGCTGCAGGTTCAGTGTGAGCTGTGGATTTGCCCATTGCATAAATCAGCCTGATTATGACTTCTCGGTGAGTTAGATAGTGGCGTATGAACTTGTTCAGCTCCATTAAAATCAGGGTGACAGGAGCTAACTGAGGCACAAATTAACACACATCTGTCATGCCCTTGCAACAAAACCATCTTAGGACAGTGAACAATTAAATTTAAAAACAGATATTCAACACCTCCGTAAGAAGGGATAAGTCCCAACAAAAGGTGCTGTGGGATCCTGAGCAGTCGAGTTGAGGATTTTTCCTGGGGGCTGTTCCTGAGGTGAGGGGGAGTGAGAAATTCAGTGAGTCAGGGAGGCTGCTCTGCCAGCTTGGGCTGGAGCAACAAGATTTGCCTTTTCCCCCTCTTCCCTGTTAAAATATGTAATGTGCATAATATTCAGGCAGAGCATGGTAATTCTCAAAATAGGTATTTAATTTAATGTATTTCATTAAGTAGTTAGATTTTTTAGGCTACATTAGCTACAAATATATTGTGCACTATGACAGAAGTAGAAAAATCTGCTTGGAAGAACAACTGAGCAAAGGTGGTAAAGATATTGAGCACAGAAAGCCAAAAATGCAATTAGTCTTGTGCTGCAGTCTGTCTGCATCAGGAGGAGGGTGCCCAACACAGATAAATGGGACCAGGAGGCTGCTGAGGTTCACAATTACAAGAAAAATTAGTCCAAGAGTGGCTGTGACCAATATGGCTTTGGCTTCAGAGCCATTTTGCTGCTGAGCAGTTCCAGCTCAGTAGAACAACGTTTAGCAACTGAATTATGAGATACAAATGGACTGTGTTGTAGATACCACTGGGAAAATTATTCCTAAGGCAAAATGCACCAGTTTTGGATGCTGTACTTATTTGCTTGATTTTCAGACTAAGTTTTCAAATTAAGGAAATATGCATTGAGAAATCTGGGATGGTTTTTACCCAAGGGTTTGGAGGGATAAATATTTCTGTTCCAATTCTTGGATAAATGGCGTATTACAAGACAAAAACCTGTCATTCTCACCATATCTCTAACCAAGGTTTAATACTATGTCTTTTTGGCTCTACAGAATGATGCACAAAGTATTAGCAGTGTATTTTTCTATTGCTTATGGGTTGGTCTCTCAGATTTTGGGATAAATTGTAGATTCAGAGACACTCATAAAACTGAATTCTAGTGCACTCCAAAATATCAGCAATAGTGTCAGGGCTTTGTGGCTTGACCTCAGAAGTGTTCACTCAGGGGTCTGACTTTTGGGGAATGTCTGTGTTTTAATGAATTAATACCGGATCTGATTTCCCTCCTCTTCTTTATAGCTTTCTTCTCTAGTCCCTACCATCAGAATGAGCAGGATTCATGCTGCTGAATTCCATTATAAGTTACACAAAATGGGCAAATCTAATATGATTCCTCCCCTGTAGAATTAACATGAAAATATATCGTAAATGGTTAATGTGGCATAACTCATGCATGAATAGAGTTCTGTGCTGTCTGAACTCTGTAAGCAAATACTGCTGTCGGAATTGAATGACATTTAAATAATATCACATTTTTAAAGGATTTTTTTTTTTTTAAATCTTCCAGCATGAATAGTGTACACTGAGAAAATTGTGATGGGGGAGGAATTATGGGGGCTTGTTTCCAGCAAGTGTTGGAACAGTAAGGTAGAGTTCAGTGGGGAAAAGTAGGTTAAAGCTTGAGAAAGCCAGTTACTCACCAAAGCAGCGCTCGACTTTAATAATAAATAATATTGAATGTTGGGATATTAAAACAATTCATTCTTGGCAAAGCGCGGGGAGGTTTTATTCCCCCCAGTAACTCTGGCCTGAACAAAATACTACTTATAAGCTGCAGATTTTAATATAGCATCGTGTTCCTGCAGGTATAATAAAATCAAAACGTTAAGAGTATTAATTCCTTTAAAAGGGGTGATTAATCCCAGATGTGGAGCGTGCGGGGAGCGGGTGCAGGTGCTGACGGGGCTCTCGCACATGTTCCCGGAACACAGCTGTTCTGCAAATCCTCTGCCAGTTGCTCCAAACCCTCTCTGAAGTTGTACTGCCTCTGGGCACAATTAAAAGCTGTATACTACATTTCATAAGGTAGTGTTAGAAATTTAGGCCGAGCCAAAAAAAAAAAAAAAGGAGAGGGAGGGGGGGAAAGGGAAAAAGGGGGAGAGCCCCTTGTTAAAGAGGAATTAACCTCTTTGGCTTTGCTATTGAAACAATAAAGCTTCTAAATGACACATAAAACTGCAGTATTAAGATAAAAGATGCCACTTGAAGCAACAAAACAAATACTGTTTTTATTTAATATTGATTTTCAGTAATTCATTAACTAATACTAATATTTAATATTGGGGTAAAGTCTGCCCAGCCTCCTCCCACCCCCTGTTTCTTGCGTTTTCTTCAAAAACATATTTGCTGGTGTATGTGAAAAATAACTCTGACACAGGGCTACGCGTGTTATGAAAAATGCTAAAAGTGCAAAATATTCTGAAGCTAAAATATAGGGTTAAATACTTTGAATTTCTGTTGCCTTTCCCCTTGTTAGGGCTTCATTAAACAGACCAGTTGGGTGCATGAACCAAAAATGTCCTGGAAATGTTTAATTTTTTTTCATATTTGGATGC
This sequence comes from Hylia prasina, assembly GCA_013397195.1. NCBI lineage: Eukaryota > Metazoa > Chordata > Aves > Passeriformes > Sylviidae > Hylia > Hylia prasina. The sequence goes on from VYXD01006812.1 coordinate 672,976, forward strand.
AAAATACTAATAACTTCTTAAACAATTGTACAGAGCCCATCTTGGGAAATCCTTTTGGCATTAGTCCGATGGATGTTGTCACACAGTTCTCCCACACTGCAGATTTGGAAAGGACTTGTGGCTCAAAGGACAACACCCCTGTCTCTGTCACTTCTGGTGTCTCCTGCCTGGTGCACGGTGAGCTCTGAGCTTGGATTTAGGATACAAAGCAGACTCTGGCTTAGCTAGCTGCAGTACTCCAGAGATTATCACTGAATACTGGAAAGAAAGGGGGGAAAAATGTTTTAAGAAGTGTGTTTTCATGTCTTACAACTGTATCTAAACATGCCTCAGTCAGCAAGAATTTCTCCAATAGTTTCTGTGTGATATGTGTCAACCCCAGTGTGCATGAGTGTCCTTCTAAAGTGAACTGATGTCATTACAGGAAAATAAAGGATATTCTGTAATGAAAAGAATTAAGGAAAAAACCCCTGTGTCTAGACAAACTTAATGGCAGTTGTAAAGGTTTTCTGATCCTGCAGCATAGTGCTAGTTTAGGTAGGGTAATAAAACATAAAATGAGTGTTGTGATATATAACTATAGGCTATTGACAAGATAAAGCACTAGGAAAGTCTGGAGCAGAAGTGAAGAAATAGCATAATCTGCTACCCTTTGCCATGGGTGATGGGCACAAAGGATTTGTGCACAGGGAAATGACAAGATTTCACTGAAAGAACTTTAAATAGTTGAAGTGACATTGGGGATTTGGCATCATTTAGTGTGTATGTCCTTGGGCTCTGGTTCAGGAGTGTGCTTACCTTTAATCCATCCAGAACCCAAACTTGTATTTAAATCCCACTGAAATCAATGGGTCTTGACAGGATTTTTTTCATTTTGATGACTGGGGATGGCTTACTTCCATTCCCATGGTTGAACTTGACTGAATCACAGCTTTATTGGCATGGCAAGAGCTTAGAACATTACTATTTATTGTGTTATGTGTTTATTATCCCCTTAAATTACTGTACTATGATTTTTCAGTGAATAATATTAGCCAGTTGGATTAGAAATCAGAGCTATGAGGGAATATAAATGCTTCAGAGTTAAAATAATGCATATGCATTTAGTTTGTTGGGTTCCTGTAAAATCTATATCCATTTGTCCAGTCCAAAGAATTCAGATACTCTTTGATTAGGGAAGTAAGTAAAGTGCAATTGATATAGTGCCACACAAGTAATGAACCAAGCACTCTGAAAGTGTTTGATTAAACTAATGTAAGTGTTGCATCAAATTGTGAAAATATGTATGCCATAAATTATAGGGAGATGTGACTCTGAAAAGCAGAGGTGAATAAACTCTTGTAGCTGAGATTGTCTTGTTAGATTACTTATCTGTCACTTAATTTCACATTTAATGCCTTGCAGTTATGAGATGCTTCAGTCTCAGCTTGATTTTATAAACTTTGGCTAGAAAACTAAGTAGGGCAGTTTTGTAGCCTGTAGGACACCCACGTTTCTGTTTTTGATCTTAACTATTGTGAATAGTTTAACCAGAATTATACCAGAAAAAAAGAAAAACAACCCAACAATGAAATATCAGGATAAATTTGTTACTCAGTTGTTAGAATACATCCCTTCCCAGGAGAGGTCAGGGAGGAAAGAAACTAAGAACAGACAGCTGACTCCTGTTTCCACCTGCTCAATAAAATGTTAACTTTAATAAGCTACAGCAGTCTTTGTTTCTTTTCCAGTCTATTCTGAGCTTGTTGAAAGTTATGGCAAAGTCATTTTTTAAAGATAATTATGCTTTGTAAATGCTAACTTGATTTCGTAGCAGTAAACACACCTTCTGGTTATGCAGGAAACAAATTAGGAACATATGTCATCCCCCAAACGCCAGCTCAGCTGCGTGTGGCGGTAGCGCTGATTACAGAGAGCTCCTGCACGTTCTGAAAGGTCTGGGAAAGGCCCTTTCTGCCTGCTCCTGTACAGTGGGACATGTATGAAATCCTCCCTCCTGCTTTTTTGTGCATGTCAGTGCTGAAATGTGTGTCACAGCCTGGCTGGATGTGAGGGATATCTGTCGCTGTACCTTCAGCAATGGCTCTGCTGTTCTGGGTAGAAGTTGTAGTTCTGGTTTTCTTCTCCATGGCCCCTGGCACTTTTCATGGCAGTCTTGGACATATTTGGCACTTTTCAACTGTTTTTTTATATCTTTGGAGAAAGGCCTTATTAAAATACAATGAAGTGTTTGTTGTTTATTAGGCTTTTGCTAGTTTGGGGGGAAATTCACTCCTCTACTCATATTATTGTCAGACCTGATCTAGTGAGTGGCATCCCTGGTTTGGAATGAAATGATCTTCAAACCTAACCATTCTATGATTCTGTCTGCATTCTTTCTCTCTCCTGTTGTTATTTATATCAGAAACCAGTGATTTAAGCTGATTTGGGAAATATGGGCTTTTCCTTTAAGCCTTAGCTATAGTTATAAAAATGAAAAAGTGTGTCTATGGACATACACTTACCCTTGGCCGGTAAACCCAAGACAACCATTGACTTTTACAAGTCAATGTCTGACCAGTACATGGTCTCAGGTCTCACTAATTGCCTTGTTGATGTCAAACACTATAATAAAACTTTAAAATGTTTCAAGACATTTAATAATGTCACACAAAGGCTTGTATATAAGGGCATTTATGGGTTACAGTGCAGCCAGTCAGTTATTCCAGCATGTTTTGAAATGAATGAGTCTTCTGCAAGCTGAAAGACCAATACCCAGGGAAAAGCTACATCTTTGATGCTGTTTTCTATATTTGTACATGATCCAGGACTTATGACATTAGATTTGTACAACATTATGGCCAGAGCATCAAATGCGTGAACTGTTAGTGAGCTTCCTCATAATCAGTCTGACAATATTTCTTCTTTGCAGTTGGAAAGTCAAAAGATTAGCTTTGAAGGAAAAAAAAATCAATATGTGGCAAGTGTATATTGAATGCAAAGGCTGGAACAAATTCTCCAATGGCAACTATATAGAGGAGGAGGTCGTGATTCTTCAGAAGTTATAGTTTCACAGTTTAGCAAAGATGTAACTGCCTGCCTGGCTTGTGGTTCAGGAGTTTATTTTGTGAACAGAATTTTTTATTTTTTGGCTGGTTTGACTGGTTTCATGTCCCGTGGCATTTTATATATTCAAGTGACTGATCTTTTTTCATGCAGTCCCCAAGCCGAATGTGTTGATCAGATGCAGAAATACAAGTAGGCAAGATATCAGGCTCTAGTTAGAGCTGGTTAGAGCTGCATGCACTCACAGCTTGCTGAAGTGCTTTGTAATTCTGAACTACACGAAACAAGCAGCCCAGTGCTTTGCTGTTATCAAAGCAGCATTAAGAGTGCTGGAGTAAGACTGTCTCTGAGAGAGGTTAAAACTTCCCTACAGTAAAACTCTAAAACTACTTGGAATTCAATAGGGTTAAGTCCTAGGCAAATACTTGCATAGCAAGCTGAGATAGAATAAATGGCTGTTATCAGTCATTGCCTGTGTGCTTTGCTGGGAAAACCAAATGTACACATTTTCTTCTGGCATTAGAAGCCAAGCATAGACTTGAATTTAAACTTGAGTTCCTTGCCTTGACTGATGTTCATTAAACTGGTTAATTACTTATAAATGTAATTCCTTTCCCTGTCTCAGTGTTACAGATATAAATACCGAGCACATGCAACATAAGGACTGACCTAGCATAATGCTGATTTAGATTTGCCTGCAAGTCCAGAGAAGGAATGCTATTTATAGTTTTATGTAATTAAAAAACAATCTTACTGAAGTTGTGTGTCCTACCTGAGCCCATTTGAAGAGCCATGATAGGAAACTCAATGGTTACACTTAGAATCCAGCACAGGGAAAAACAGAATGCTATTGAGACACTGATAAATTGAAGCTAAGGCAGGAATAGCAGTATTCTGTTTTCATAGCAGGCTATAAAGAAATTTTGACTGAAAAGATGAGATATATTTTTTTTTAAAAACCATCTTTTACACAGTCAGGCTTAGTTCCCCCACAATAAGCAATGGTTTCGACTGCTGTGATTTTTCATTCATTTGAACCTGAAGTTCAAAGTGAGCTTGTGGGGTCGAGGTGTGAAACCACATGGGACTGAAACTGAAAGGAGTGGTTCCCAGAAGCCCCCAAAGCCAGCGTGGCCAGGCTGAGCACTGCTTGCAGAGGCACCTACCCGAGCTGCCCTGCTGCACCCTCCTGGTGCCACTCCTGGGCCAAAAAGCAACCCCCCAGGGGAAAAAAAAAATAAGGGAAAAAAACCCAGATTGTGTGTTCAGTGTTCAGATTTACAGCTTGGGCCCTAGAATGCTCAAGCAGCCGTGTTTTCTATTGATTTCATTGGATCATAGGTTTTCAGCTCATTTCAGGAACAAATCTGTAATATGCACCCTGCTCTTGTGTGTTATCATCTTTCATGTTACGGCCTGTGCAGTTCAGAGCCACTGCTTCAGCTATTTGTAAATGCCAGTTAAATGCCCATCAGGCCTTCACCTGCAATAAGTAAGGGTTAGAAAATTATTTTTCTAATATATTTTTTCAGATGTTAGAACGTTTGTAACCTTTACTTTCTGCAGTTTGAATGTGGGCACAGAAATATTTAGGATGTTAAGTATAGCTGGTTTTTCTTGTATGGTGCACAAAAATGCAATTCAATGAAGGCTTTTAAAGCTATATCCTTCACTTTCTATCAGCAGAACAAGCATTTTTTTCTGGAGTTTTCCTCCCTGCTTTTGTAGTCTAAAGAAACCTTTGCAAAGTGAGTGATAATGAGGATCAGTTAACATAGAGAAGAAGCAATGGAAAAGTTCTGGCATTTTATGTATTTTGTTTTAAAATGCGAACTGGATAAGCCAGAAAGGATGAAGGTTATTATTAAATTGCCGGAGCAGTAAATCCTGACTCCCATGGCCTTACACGGGCTGCACAAAGCAGCATTGTTATTCTGCATGGGGAGAACTGAGGTTCCACACAGAGGTCAGAGTGACTCTGCTGGGTGGGGAATGGTGTTTTGCACTCACAGATAAACAAGGTGAGTGAGATTATTTACATCTCACTGGCCTGACAGAGGCACCCTCACACGTGTTTCACCAAAGTGGGTGAGGATCCAGCAGTTGTGAAGCACTGGCGCTATTTTGTGTTTCAGCAGTGACTCCTACCCCAAGATTTAACCTTCTGATGTGGAGAGCAGACTTTTGGTAGAACTAATGCAGTGCAAAGCAGGGATTTTTGTTTTGCTGTTGTTCTGACTTGCACTTGTAGTATGAGGTTCTCTTGATTATAAACTGTGCAAGTAGTGAGTAGAGTGTGGGATCCACAAAGAGAAAGCTTGTTGTTAAACCTCTGAGCTCTGGTACTCATATAAATATGCTTTGCATGCATTCATTAAAATAAGAAAGTAGTGCCACTTAGTAAACTCAGCTTTCTTTGAGTGTAGGAGTTGAAGAGAGGGAGAATGGTATTAAGAGGAGAATATTTTAGTCTACGCCAGCTCAGGGATATTGCCACCAGCGGAAAATCCACAAGGGGTAGAGTTGTAATGATGCAAAGCTGCTGCTATTTTCATTTTCTTGTGTCTTGCTGATTCAGAGCATCCCATCATGAATTACTGTTAATATGGTCTTCTCAGTGCCTCGAGGGCAAGCATTAGCAAAAGCAGGTACTGCTACGTGTTGTGGAGTGGGGCAGCAAAACCTACTTTTGGTGGGTGCCTGTGTGAGCCTGGGCTTGTGCTGCCTCAGGGGTGCTCAGAGACAGAAGCCGGGGTTGGTAAGGACAGATAAAGGTGGGGCTGAACACCAGGGAGGGAGGGAGATCTGCACACCTGTGCCTCTTTTTCCTCTTTTGCTGTGGTCCCTCTGTAAACAGGAGAGGAGCTGATGTGATTTCCCTGGAAGAGCCTTCCTGGCTCAGGACACATTGGCCCAAAACACTCCTCATGGGGAAATAGAGCCAGATGACACTGCAAAAGTGAAAACCCGCTCTACTGTCAGTCTAAAAAGCAAGGGTTTTATTTTTTTTGTCTTTCTACTTTCCTTTTATTTAGACGACTTCCCCCCCTCCCCCGCCAATTCTGTGCAAGGTTAACCCTAATAAATCAGCCTGAAATTGTTTCCAGATCTAACTGTTTGCATATTCAGCCATTGCTGCGTTGACCCAAGACAGCTTCTTTATGATTTGGGCTACATGACCTTGAAAATTAAGAATATTGGAATCATGGACATCTCTTTTCCTTTTCAAAGCTGATGATAAATTAGAATGCTTTTTGGGGGAGAAAAAAAAAGGAAAGAAAGAAAAAAACAAAGAGAAAAACGTGTGATTTTGTGTGAGGTGTGATCTGCAGACTGAAACAGCAATCAGGAGAACCTTTCAAAACATTCTCTCAACTGGAAACAGCACTAATTCTCAGTTTTTAGGGATGTCACATCACTGTCACAAACTTAGTGAATTCTGAGGGGAGCTTGCTAATGGGGTGAGCACATGGTGTCGATGCTGTTGAAATGAAATGTTATTTCACTGTCACAAGATGGTGATAGTTTGGTGAACAAATATTAAGTTAAAATGGCAAAAGCTATTTCTTGTTCTTGCTGTATTTAAAACTTTAAACCCTAAAACAGAGATTGGGGAAATAGATCAGTAAAACATGCATCTTTAGAGAACTGAACTTATGGAGGAGGATAAATTTGAACTCGTTTTACTGGGAGTAGCACTGTGAAGTTTTTCTGCTTGAGGAATTTTAAGGTTTGTTTCCAGTGTTGTCCAAGCAAATTGTGAAGTATTGGTAAGGAGAGCCCCACCCCCTCCTCCAAGGGCACGGATCAATTCTTCAGTGGTGGTGCATTAAATGATAACCTTGCCACGTTTAATGTCATGGCAGAAGGAGCTGCAGAGGCACTGTTCCTTCCAGCTGTATCTGTGCAGGTGAATTAACTGAGAGAACGTGGATCTGAACTTTCATAAAGCTAATGAGAGTCATCCTGCAAAACATGGCACTGTCATGATTTTCTCTGCTGCTGTCTCCTGAGATGTCACCACCCCAGCTGAGGCATTACTTTTTCCCCCTAGATTTTGTCATCCCTGCTGATGTAGTTTGAGTAAATGATAGCTTTTTCAGTCACTTTGTTTGGGAGTGGACTTTCTTTATAAATGGAATAATGCAGTCTTTTGTGAAGGAATAGTTTCTTTGCTTCAGTAAAATTGTCCATGCTACAGTGCTCTTTTTGAGATCACTTTAAATCAAATTTTCTCTGACTTCTGTGGGAACAGGATTGATCCCTGTAAGGCTTATATTTCCTTGAGAAACCTGGCTTTGAGAAAAGCTGCTATTAAGCTCTGAAAGAGTTAAGCAAATTCAAGGCTCTGTGAGCCAAAACTCACTTTTCAATGCGCTTGTTGTACTTAAATGTCAATCTATTTGAAAAGGAGAGTGTCCCAATTATTCGGATGGCCAAAAGAAACAGCTTCAATTCTTTATCACATAAATACACTTAAAAGCATGATTTAAAACAGATGAAGAGAGGACTGAATTAGTGTTTTGGTTACTCAGCAGAGCCAAGTGTAGGCCTCCTTGGCACCGGCTGCTGCCGCTCCAGAGCTGCGGTCCCGGAGCAGCACCGAGTCCTTTGAAGGCAGAGAAGAGCCCTGGCAGCTGCTCAGCTCCTGGCTCTTCCCTGCACGCTGCCCTTGGAGAAGGCTCCGTGCAGGATGGAGCCCCGTGAGCCGGGGCAGGGCTGCTGCACCCCGGCGCCGATCGGGGACGGAGAGCTCTGCAGCTCCTTTCCAGATAATTTGTCCCTGTAATTAGGTTAGCGAAGTCGTATGTTTTATTAATTTAATAACATGCATTTCATGGTTTAGACTGTCTTTAATCCTTTGACCTTTGAAGTCACTCTTTATAGTCTTCAGATTGCAGTAATTTATTTTGGTTGTTTCTGTTGGGAAAACAGTTTAACAATCTGCTTTCGTTCCAGTTTTACATTTTTTTCCCTTAAAGGTAAATGGGATTAGTAAACATCTGCTTCTTTTGAATATTTACAAACTTCACAATCAAGATTTAACAATGCCAACAACATTACTAGTTTAAATGCTTATAAATATTCACAGACAAATAAATATAGCGTTGAGGCACAATGGGCAGGTGTTTCTAATTTCCAAGAGTTTAAGAGTTAGCTGTTAGAACATGGCACATCTTTTATGCAAGTCAGAATATATTTGGTGACATGCTACATGTGCTTTTCACATTGTAAGTAACTCAGTTAACCTACTCTGCCTCCCAGGGCACTTTCAGAGGGAACACATTTGCTCAATTGTATTAAATGCTACAGAGAGTTTTGCCTGTCAGTATAATTTAACTAAAACACACTAGCCTCGCTAACTCTATGTGTAATTAAGTATATGGAGTTAAAGATGAAATGATGTGAGTTTATATTTGCCTAGCTTTTGACAAAGGTTTAGCCTGACGTCAGGCCTGGGAAAGCCGGAGTCAAGGCAGGAGCCTGTTACTTGCTTAAATGCTTTTCAGCCCCTTAAGACCAGTGGATAAATCGAGTGCAGTTGTTTCCAGTATTCCTTGTTCCAGAGGTCAGTGTTAAACACAAGGGGATTTGCTCCTGATACCCTTCAAAGATTTTACTTTTAAAGTATCTTTTGTTTGCTAAACCAGTGTAAAATGCCTCCGTGCCCACGCTGCTCTCAGAAACAGCAGCTTTTCTCAAAATCTAAATCCTAATTTAAGATGGGGGAATACAAAAACTGCACTGCGCCAAAAAGTGGGAATTGATGACGACTCATCAGAGCAGTCATCTGACCCCTGCTCCCCTGCCCTCAGCATGAGCTTCACCTCCTACCAAAACAGGTGGCTTTGCTCTTTTTGGCCACACTTTGGGTGTTAGGAGAGACCTTAGCCCCCTGTGAATGCTTCTTGCTCTGTGTTCTCATTACTCCTCATGCACACACGGGAAGGAAAAACTTCCCTCTGCAATACTTAGCACTCGTGTTGGGTGCCCAGACAAGGTGCTATGTGTCAGCAGGGTTATGTGCTGCAAAGAGGAAATTCACAAAAATGAATGGAGTTTCACAGGGCAGATCATTTGTGTGCGTGTGTGGAGCAGCAAAGAAAATGCTCTCTTCCTCTCTTAATTTTCAGAGCCTTTGTAAATCTCCAGGAATGAAATCCCTTTGCATTTCACATTTATTTACACTTCCCAGGCACAACCATATCGGTTGCAACCTTGATTTGTCTCTTTGCCTTACAATGAGTTCTGCTCTGGTTCATCCTTTATCACTTTTTCACAGTGCTTCCAGCAGCAGCTGCATATGGTCTGAGCCCTGAAAGTTGTGTCTTTAATAGTCAGTTCTTCAAGTTATAATAATAATAATAATGCTTGAGAGGCAAACGTTCCTCTCTCACCCCATTCAGCCATCTGGCTTTTCTGGGGAAGAATTACTCCCAGCAAATCTACCCTGTTACCAGGCTTAAGGTACAGGATTCATTTAGCCTTTTCTTCATGTTGTTTAAACTGAAAAAGGTGTTTCCCCAAGAAGCTTAAACCCTGCAAAGCTCCCAGAGATGGGTGAGGATCCATGAAAGCCCTGCAGCCTGGCAGAGGGAAGAGGCTGTGGGGCTGCCTCGCTGTTTTTTGAAGAAAAACAGCAAAACCACATTTAGCTTTGCACCTGGACAAACAAACTTTATCACGGTCTCCCCCACCTGCCTCTGAGTGCCAGAAGTCTGTCACTGTTTAGCTGGAAGCGACCTGGGAGCAGTGGCCAGACAGACATTTAGAGCCCAGACTTGTTTTTATCCCATATTTGCTGTTCTGGGACTGCACGGAGCAGAGATCAGAGCCTGGGGAAGAGAATGGATGGACAGGCTCTACCCATAGGGAGGGGAGACAAGACTCTCTACCCTCCTGTGGGGGAAAGCACGAGCTGGGGGGTTTGTGACACTTCACAGCTCTGGGGTGAATCCGAGAGAATGCTAAACCAACCCGTGTTTTCCTCTGTGATATTGTGTGGTGCCCTTCAAGCAGTCTGATGTTCCAAACTTCTCCAAATGTTTTCTCTGCCCTCTGTGACAAGGAATGTCACCTCAGTTAAATGCTTGGGTTTAGTTCCCTGTGCATGAGTTGCAGGTTATATAGTCAAGAAGTTTCTCACATGCTGTGGCAGAACCATACCAGCCCTTTGGGGATCTACTCAGAACTCAACTGTTTGAAGAGGAAACAAAGGGCTGCTTGCTCTGTGAATGGAGAAATCAGTATTACATGCTAAAAAAAGGAATCAAGTTGTTCATGTAAAAACCACACGTTAGTCAAACGTGGCAGCAGTGTTGTGGTGCTTCTTGTTAAAAGCAGTATCATTTCCAAAAAAAGATGCTGTCTTGCAAGTACTGAAGTTGAGCTCAGCAGCCATCTCTTCTTTTCTTTACTACACAGTGGTGGGGGACTGTGCCTGGCTGGAAACAAGATACATAGAATAGGAAAGGCAAATTTTGTAGACTTATGTATGTAAGCTAGAAAGGGTGAACAAAGCATTTTGTGGCAAAGCCAATGTAAAGAGAAAAAAAAATTGAATAGCTAGAAAACTAACACTTCTGAAGTGAAATTGTTGTGTTTTGCCTTTTCAGTTATCTACTTATCACACAAAAATAGCAACAATTTTAGCTCCCATTCTGTTTTCTCAAGACAGCCTGCCTACAGATTTTCTAGAAAATGTGGTTACCAGCTGGTATGGCAGTTCACAGTGCAATTTCTGTTTTACTTCCAACAATCTGGCATCTCATATCTATATCAAGCCACAATTTACCAGGAAATATATATCTACCTATTTGTATGTAAAAAGGAGTTCTAAGTCATAGTAGCATTTTTGTTTTTAAAACAAAAGCTATCCAAACAAGCCATGGAGTTGAGCCTAGGTTGCAAAAGAATGACACTGAGGAGGAATAAAAAATTGATTTTATTTCAACTTCAGATAAAGATTTTTAAGTGAACATGATCAAGAAAAGGAAAAATATTACTGTGCATTTTAAAGTTAAATATATGCATGCCAAAACATACCTGGAATCTTTCAGTTCTCTGGGAACTTTCTGATTCTTTATGAGGTTTCTGTCTTTATCTCAGCCTGACCTAATTGGTCTCTGACCCTACCCTGGAGCAGTACTGCAGAGTTCTTTATAATGTGTTTGCTTGCAGTTTGAATTCTTATTTTGAACACCTCTGGCTCAAGGTTACCCTAATAGAAACAGGGTGTCAAGGTTGAGAAGGGGGAGGATGGATTCTTCCACACCCCTCCTTGCCAGGAGATTTGAAGCTCAGGTCTTAATGGCTTCCAGGTGTACCTCAATGTTGCACATATTTGGCTGTAATCCTGTGGAGACTGGGGCTTTTGCCTTTAAAAATACAGCAGAAAACAAACTTTGAAGTTTTGAAGATTAAATTGGTAAAAATAAACTTTAAATAAGTCGGCTCTTCTTGCGTTCCAAGAAGGGGGAATGGTTTAGGCAGGCTGTTTCTGTGGACTCTGTATTAGTGTTGGAAAAGTGTGAGTGCCACTAAATATTCTGCTGGAAAACTGAAGGCATATATTTCTCTCAGCCTGATAAATCTTGCAGCTAGAAACACAACTTGAATGAATTCCTTAGCAGCATTGCAAGCATCTTCAGATACTCCAGAACTGTTTTTCTTGGATGCCTCACATTTTAAAAGCCTTAGTTTGCTTTCAAAGTGTCAGTTAAAGTCTATAAAATTTGATTGCATAATGACTGTGGGCTCTATTCATAACATGTGACCTGGGAGCTGCAAGGTATGTCTCTCATATTTTACAAGCCTACAAAGGTTTCCTGATTGCTCCTGAGCCCCACCTTTCCAATGCATGAGGAGATTTTTCTCACCCCATGGTTATAAGCCCCAAAATGAATAGGGTCATGAATTAGTGCTTTGAAGGGCAAGGAGGGTGGATGGCAATCCAATCAGCTGGGTGATCTGATTTCCTCCCACTCAGTGAGTTACTACACTTTGGCTGTAAGTGGGCAATGTCTTGGGTAGATCTGAATTGGAAATAGGCCATGACTTCTCAATGTGGTGTTGCAGTTAATAAAATATTGTCTGAACAGCTGTAAAACAGCACTGTTGGACTGCACAGATGCACAGGGAAGACAAATTATCACTGAATCACAAAATACCTTAGGCTGGAAGGATGTGGAGTCACTAGCTGAGGGCTCATGTGCCTTTTTGGGTGTCTGCATGTGTTCTCTAATGGCTCTGCTGCCTTTTCCTGGTCACAAGCTGCACTGATGACCTACAGCCTCACACACACAGGATCCCTCATCGCCTTGACCTCCTCCACTAAGACAACATGTCCAAGAAATATCTTGTATCTCTTCTAATCTGATCAGGTGGATATTGTGTTCTGAGGTTTATGTCTGTTTGCTGTAACTCCTGTCTCCTGTTCCTGCTTGCTGTCTTTGAAAACAGCACTGAGGACACAAGGGTCCAGATTTACTGCACCTGATCTGCTTTGCACCACTCTGCTTTGCCCTCAGAGTAATGAGGAAAAGAGGTGCAAATCCACCTCTGCTGGCCATTTGCACTGGTTTTTTTTCCTCAGAGTAATGTAGAAAGGCTGTGGCGTGTTGATATGTCCGCTCTGGGAATGAGCTTTGTGAGCAGCAGAGCTGGATGCTGCTGCAAGCTGCTGGATGTACCTGGTTTGGTGGAGAACCAAAGAGTCCTGCCAGGGCAAGCCTTGCTGCCACACTGGCAGTGTTAGTGGGACAGGACAGGATGACCTGGGTTCCTGTCACTCTTCCAATGCCAAATCCACGCCCACATAGTGTTGCTTGTTCCTTGATTTAGGAGTGAGATTTTCTACATTTACTTCTTGCATCTTCATTTTGAGGCTACCAAAGTGCCTTTGTCTTTCCTTTGCTATCCCATTTATACCCCTGCTTTAGTTAATCTCAGCTTACCAGCTCCTGTACTGGTGTAAGGAAGGTTAAGAAGGTCCACTCTAATAACAGGATGAAATAACCTTTTGTATTCATTAACAGAAGTTGGAACTATCTGTATTTCCATGTTTTGCTCAAAAATCACCACTGTTGGCACCACAGCTGGTGACAGCTCTTTTGTTCCTGAGGAACTGCAGTCAAGAGGTGACATGGAGGAGAATGAAAGAGGGTCAAATAACAAATGATGAGCCAAAGGAGAAGTTTCTGGCAGAGGCAGAGCTGTGAGTGCCACTGAAATGGGAGCACCCGACAGTCAGGAGGGAGATAAAACCAGTGGACAGTTTCACTGCTGGATGATGAGCAGTGAGTTTTCCTCTTTACTTCCCCCGATTAAAAGTTTGTGGCCGGCTTTTAATGCCGAGTGGAACTGCCTAGGATTTTATTTGCTTCCCATCAGTCAACATCAGGCTTGCTTCTTTTTTACTTCTCAATGGCAAATAATAATAATAAAAAAACCAACCCTGCTTGGTTTCCAATTGCAGCTTTTTATTATCACAGGCCAAGAGGAGAAATGAAAAATCATCTTAATTAAAAAACACTAAAGTCTCATAAAATACATGGTTCTTGTTTTTGAACTGCTTTGTCAGGAACTGTCCACAGCCATTATTTTTAATTAGCTTATCTTTTAAATTAAAAATGGGTTATTTGCATTTTTTTAATGGGGAGTTTCTTGATCACTCAGTTCCCCTGTATTTTCATGTTCTAAGACAGCAAGTTATGTAAAAAAAGAATCCAGGCAATTTGATTAAAAATACATGGTATCTTGTTATTCTTCTTTTTTACTTCTTTATAAAAATTATGCAAACTTATACAGCTACAATTCTCCAAAAGAGTCTCTAAGCATTTTACAGACACTGAGAAAAGACAGAAAAAAATTAAGTCCTTTAAGTAATGTGGTCATTTAAAAAATAGCTTCTCTTTCAAATCATAATTAGAGGTCAAAAGGCTAAAAGAAGAAAAAAAAACCTAAAAGCTTGAAATTGAAAAATTTTGAAAGACCCTTATTTTCACTCCAAGCTATATAAAGTAATACCCCTTCTCTGTAACAAAATCAATATTTCTTACAGAAAATGAATATTAAAGTCAAAATTAAAAAACTAATATGTTCTAAAGCAATAATTATAAAAGGGGTTGGCTTTCACTTAATTGTACTCTGTAACAGTGAAATCTTCCTTTTTATTTCAAGAAGTTCTCTTAAATGGTTTGGGATTCAGAGATGCTGAACCCCAGAAAACCCCAAACTGGCTTCAGCTTGGACTCTGTGAAACCGAGTCAGCACCGTGACAGCCCAAACTCCCTGTGAATGCACTGGGATAAAGTCACCCACCCAACAATGGAAAACATCCACATTTACCCTGAAAAGAGTCAGTTAACAGTGCATAACAGCCCTCCCCAGCTTGTGAAAGGTGGTGGGAGCAGAACCGTGTGCAGTGGAAACATCCAGACCTAGGGGGGTTTTCTGAGCTGGACTTTCCCCAGGACAAAAGTTTTTGCATCCTTTTGCTTGAGAAATTTACCTTGAGACTCTTAACAACCACCAGGGATTATTACTCACTGTTTGTCTTGAGATGATGGGTACTTCCAGCTGTACATTGCTTCTTGGAATGAGTGGCTTATCAAATTATTCTTTCTTTTCTGAGTTCTACGTGATTATTTACACTAGGTAAGAAAATGTCATTCCCAAGTTACTACAGTATGTACTGAGGTCTGACTTTAACACCAAAGTAAAACCATAATGTGAAGGTAGATCATAGCAATTACTTACATTGTTTTGGCTTTCCTTTTCATAATAGCACATGATCCTGCCAACAGCTGTTTGTGGATTTGCAGCCTTTCTGCCACTTTTCCTTATAATTATGTTGAAGTTTAGTTCATAATTCATTGTATCTATGTGCTCTGTTTACACTGAACTCAGTTTGGGTTAAATTAAAACGCTCATATCTTCCTCAACTGTGACCCTTCAGTTAGAAATCTACAAGTGACAAAAAACACTTCTAGGATTCTGTTTATGTTAATGTAGTTAAAAGGAGTTAGGAATATAATTTGGATTACAGGGTGAAAAGAAGGCAATGGTGAACAAGTACAGAAATATGTAACAAATATTGTCAAATGTTGTGTTGCATTCCAGTAGTTCCAGGCTGTGTCTGCTCACCTTCATGATAGCAGTGCCAGGACTGACCCTAAAGGGTCACTGAGATCAAATTCAGCCTCCTAATTACATTGTTTGGGTGAGAATGATTTAGGGAAAAAAGAAAAGAAAGTGAATATACATAACACAAGCATTCTACTGTTGCTATAAGTGATAAAACAAATGCTCAAACGAGCTTTAGCTCCATAATAGCCTTGAGCCAACCTTCCTGTTTCTTCCTTTTTGCTGACAAGTTGCATCACGAGGTAACATGTCATGAACTCACCATTCATTATTGTTATTGTTTTTGGAGAGACAGAGACCGGAGTTGTGGTTGTGGTAGGAGGAGAAGTACATTATTGAAATCACTTACAGTAAAACCCCAGTTTTGAATATCATTTCACTTCCTAAACAGGAAGTGTCCTACAAAAAACAACAACAAAAGAAAACGCAAGTGGAAAACGATCTCAACCCATCAACTTTTGAACAAGGGCCATTGCAGAGAACTAGATTTGGCTTCTACACGAGATTGCTTTTCAGCCTGAATTGTGAAGACCTATTTAAACTTCTTTTCAGCAGCTTTATAAGGATGTCTCCTACTTAGCTATCAATGGAATATCAGCTGCATTCAGCAGCTCTTCGCTGGTTCCTGCCTTGGCAATAAAAACCCTCCAGTCCTGAGCACATCTTATGACTTTGAACTCAATTTTCCAGCGTGAAGTTAATCAGTTCCTGCCTTTTCACCCTTCATATATGAGTCTTTTTGGCCATCTAACTATTTCTATTCAGGATTCTGATAGTAATTTTGGTAATTATATTATTGATGATTTTTCAAATGCAGGGTCAGCCCATAATCTGACCAGCAACTTCCCACATTGCAGTGATCCAGATTCAATTCCAAGTGACTGCTGGAGTATTGTAATTTGTAACTCAGAATGGATTAAGCCTACAGGGTTAGGCAAACATCCCAAAGATTCAAATCTCATCTTGATGACTAAGAATAACCAGCTTCTGGCTCTTAGAAGGTTTTACATATCAACAAAGCTGTGCATTTGCATTAACGGCTATCACACCACAGGGGCCTGCTCGTGTTTATCTTGGGAACAACCAGAAGCTGAACATTTAGTTTAAATTTGTTTAAATGTGACTCCTGTTGAAATCAGTGGCAAGCTGTGTGCACATATGTGAGCTAGAACGGTGCCTAAGGACTGCATTTCTCCTAGTTTTTCATATCAAGAGCTATGTCTCAGAGAAATATCATGTGATACATCAGAAATATGCACATATTAGTATCAAAAATCCAGATGGAACATACATTTGCAGTCTCTGCTGTCCAGTATGAGTGACAGGCACAGTTACCATTTTGCTGTCTACTTGTGGCTGTGTCCAAAGGCTCCTTCCCAACACACATCAGCGGCTTAAAAAGTGTGCTTGTGAGGAGGACAGTCCTTTTTGCCCTTTTTACAACCCTCAACTCAAATCTGAGAAAATGGTTGAGTGGGAATGGCTCAGTTTTGGAAATGGTCAAAATGGTTTAGACTTTAACATCTAAGTTTTTAATTTATTTTTTGCTGCATTCTTGTGTTGAGAGATTCTCTTTTGGCTTCACCTTAATTTTTACATTTGCATTCCATGGGTGAACAAGTTGCCAGTTACATTTGAAAAACAAATCTCTCTTAACAAGCTGGAAAGCAAAGTTGTTAAGAGATAGAATTACCAAAATTGTAGGGCTTCCAAAAGAAGTTTCTTCTTAAAACAGTTTTTGAGAGTGCAATAGCATATTGGACCAGCTGCACCAAAACCAGGCCATCCATTTACCTTCTCCTGTATTTGGGGTTCAATTTCATCTGCCCAGGAAGTTATTCTGTACAATCACACCCCTCCCTTTCATTACCACCAATCACTACCATGAGTCTTTTGGGGGATGGGGGGGCTTTAAACTAAAAGGGAGTAAATTTAGATTAGTGGAATATAAAATTTAAATTTAGATAGTGGAAGGTGTCCCTGCCCATGTCAGGGGTTGGGAACTGGATGAGCTTTAAGATCCTTTCCGACCCAAACCAGTCTGTGATTCCTGCAAACATATCACTCACTGTAATACATGATGCACAATATTTATCCCGTGTTTATTGCTCAGTTTCTCTTTGATGCAAAGGAGTTTCCACGTCTTACCTTCTGTTTACAGAAATGATGATGAATCCCTCAAGCAAAAACAGAGTGAATGTGTATATTTTTCCACTATGTTAGTAACTGGAGGAAGTGGGAAGGTGTTTTGAATTTGCTCTAAATACCTGGTTTAGTTTTTCAATAAAAACATTACACATGTGACTACTTTGACAGCTAAGGCAGAAACAGTCTTTGCTTTGTTTGTTTGTGAGTCTTTTCCATTCAGCCTTTCAAAATATTGATAATTTATTGTCCCAGAGATAAATAAGAAATACTGAGGCATGGAAATGCATTTAGCTTAGCCATTCTGGTATTGAAACTTCTCTGAATGAGGAGCAATGTCTTTATTTTGAAGAGTACTGTTAATATAAGTACAAAAGCCTGTTTTGGCCAACTTTATTTTGAGATGCTCCCAGATCTATTTGAAAATCCTGCTCCAGACACACAGACCAGTCCTGAGTGTTTGAGTCTTCTTTTGCCTTCATGTATTTCTTACCTCACCCCTTACATCTTTAAGTCAGGCATCAAAATGTTTTTATTGTTTTGCCTCAGCAAGTGGAGGAATCAGCTCCCCCTGTGGAGCTGGCAGCTTTGGTCCAGTGTGTCTGCAGTCCCCTTTTGTCTGTTTGGGCTGTGCCTCTGCTTGCCTTTGTTGTTTGTGGGTTGTTCCCCCCCCCTCCATTAAATATTGAGATAAAATGACCGAATCAAGGCAGGAGTCCTTAAGGGCAAAACCCAATAAAATGTCTACATTATAGGAAAGCCCTTGAAGGACCTGACAACTTATTAATCATAAAAGGGGAAGACTCAGAGTGCAGCTTCTCCTCATTTACGGAGGTTTGCTCTCTAATAGCATTTAGAAGTTTGTTTTACCCTGTCTCGGTGAGAAGAAAAGGCAGCTTTAACAATTCTGTCTCCCTCAGCAGTGCATTTGAATTTTTGTTGCCTCCCTTTGGCGTGCTGGTCAGAGGTCAGGGAGAGCAGGATTAGTTGACCTGTGTTGACAGAGCGGGTGATGGATGAGCAGAGCACAATGCACAGCCTGTTTGCACCGCAGTGGCAGCAGAGCACATGCAGACTTTACACCTGCGCTGAGCCGGGGGAGAGCATCTCCCGCCGCCCTGCTCTGCTGAACCTCCACTGCCTCGCTAAAGACTTGCACACTGCATTCCCTCCCGTGGCCCCACTCTTGTTCCAGAGGCTGAGTAAGAGACTGGCCATTTGCTTTTTATTAACAGGATTTGGGAAACACCAAGGCTTAATGTAGTAAGGTCAAATGGTTCAAATTCTGAGTAATTGCAGCGGATCGCACTAAACAATGCTGGAGCTGTATTAAGGAGCACATCTTGTGTGGAGAGTTGGACTTTACACCCGCCAAAACTCACACCCTTGGTTATTCCTCTTCTGCTTTTAATGATTTCCTTCATACTGGTTACACTTTATTCAGGCGTAGCAGAAGGAGCCATGGAGATCCACTTCTGTGACTGATGAAGTAAATACACTGTCCTGTACACAGTTTCTTTTCAACTGCAAAAAGAAAAAAAAAAACCAAAAAAACCCACACTAAAAAATCAGTTTGGTGCTTAAAAGGGACCCAGAGGCAGAGATCCAGGCTTTATGTTAAACCCATGTTTTGGAGAGCCTACGTGACCACTAATCCATCTCCAGTTCAGCCCTCTTTTCAAGTGGATAGGCGCCGGCTGTCAGTCAGGACAGACTTTTGGAAAGGAACCAACACACACTCAGTTTCTCTTTCTCTTCCTCATTAGCAGTGAAAATCATCCATCATAACCAAGAGTGTGGAACCAGTGGTGGTGGCAGATCCCATGGGAGGCTCTGCATGCTCTGAATGGTGCAGCCAGGTTACACACTGGGCCAGGGGTGGGCTGAGCTCAAGCCAGTAGAGGCATCCAGTGTAGAAATGTGGGTTTATGAAGCTCCACTGGCCACAGACCACTGGCTTGGGGCTTCCCAGCAGTTGCAGCCTTGATTAGAGCTCCTCAGTGGAGTAGAGTCATAGCCCAGGGTCAGTGGGGTAAAGTCTGTCAGTCCTGGCAGAGCTCAGTGCAATCAGGCTTGCTCGCTTGATCCCAGTGGTTTACAAGGCAAGGATTTGACGCTGATGGCACGAAAATTAACTTGGGAATCAATATTCCAATTACAATTAAACAACCTCAGAAATTAAGGAAGCTAAATTCACGTGACTGTGAGCTATGACATTTGCTGGGGTTCCCCAAATGTGGTTTGTTTCTTTACTTTTAATAGCATTATTCATCCCACGTACCCAACAGTTTTCCTGAGATAGCCATTCCTGATGCATTCAAGTGCAATCTTTGGGGGAGAGGGAAGTAGCAGTGAGACCTGCAGGGATAGAGTGAGCCTGGCATTCACTTTACGGACACAAAAATATAGCAGTGTGTAAAAATATCCTGCAACATGTCTTCATGTAGGGCTGGGATGTCAAGACTGCTCTTGTGGTTGAGTGAGAATCAGTTCAGCCAACACATGGACTCCTCCTAGAACTTCAGGAATGTCCAGAGACAACAGCAGACGGCCATGCAAAGCTGCCAATCTGCTGTGGACACCAGCAACTAACCCAGGACCATATTTAGGGCTGCTTTCTGCTTGTCATAGTTGTGTCTGTTGTATTGACTTTTGCTAAATATATCCCGTATTCCACAGCCAGAATGTCAGATCATGTTCATCATGAATCTGACATCTCTGAGCTGCTAAATCATCGTTAGAAATGAAACTCAAGGTTTTCAATCCAACTGCTGACAATACTTTGCTTTGCCACCTCTTGGTAACTGAGATATCACCAAGCTTTTTCGAGTGTGAAAAATAACAGCTGCTTTGTCACTACCAGTTAAATACTGATGGGGATGGAGCAATACAAGATTACTTTTCAAAAATACCATTTATGCTTCCATATACATGTTATTTTGTGTGGCAACATGGAATTAAATTAGAAGATGATGTTAGGAAACAGGAAAAGTGTTGTGGTGGGGTCTGTGGAAAAGGAACACTGGACTGGCTAGTAGCTGGGGAAGAGCCATTTCCAAACTCCAATACAATTTACACAGCTATTTTTCCAAGTCAAGGGTCTATAATCAAAACTTCCTTTACGGTGATGCTCACACTGTATAATTTAAACAACTCTACATATCTAATTTAGACGCAATTCAGAAGACCAAAGTGAGTTTAAAGTCAGGTTAATCCGCCTTGGTGTTGGTTTGGTTGCTTTTTCTGGGCGTTGTCCTGAATCAGTTCCATCAGCCAAAGCTCTCCAAGAGATGATTATTTTCTTTAACGTGTCACAGTAACACTGCTGCCCTGAGAGAGCCTGCATGTGCTGGGGCTGGGGGGCTCCTCTGGAGTCAGGACAATAGATGTGCAGAGCTGTCCTACAGCCACAAAACCTTTGTAGCAATTGATCTGTTGCTGACAATGGAGAATTAATGTGTCTTTAACAGTTTTAGCAAGAAAATTATTTCCCACTAATGCTTTTGATCTTGTCCTGGGAACCTGATATGACTTTGACCCCCATAATTCTTGTCCCTGGTGATGCCAGTCTTACCCCTGTGGGTATACTCATTTTTGATATGTAATGATTGTCATAGGTTTGATTTCTGTCCAGCTCATGTGTAGACCTTTCATACCCCATTTGAATATTTTAAAGGCTCCATTTTCTACTTGGCAATAAGGAATAGGCAATCCTAGGCTGCAGATCCTTGGATGGATGTTCAGGTAGGAGCATACACAGCTGCACATTCACCTTGGGTGAAATTGCAACTTCACACAAGCAAATTCATACTGCCTTCACTGAAACCCAGATTTCACCTTTTATAGGAGGTAATTAAAACCAAAGGCTTCTTACTGAAACACAGGCTTGACCTTACACAGTTTCCCAGTGCGAATGATAAGAAACAATGACCATAGTTCCACTTCAGTGCACATTATTAGAGCTCACTGGAGCTGCTCTGCAGGTGTTTTTAAGTTAAAACTGAATATGGATGCCAACTTAACTGCATGCAAAGGTGGACGTTGCATAAGTATAAATGGACAAAACTACTCGTGTTTAAAAGATCACAGTGCTTATTCTAATAATTACTATTTTCACTCCTGAAGATTTAGTACTGTCATATCCTCAAGAAATCTAACTTTTTTATGAGAAATGAAAAAAAAGTTGTAAAAATAATAAATAAATGAATCTACTCAAGATTTGTTAATTATTTTTCATAGACCTAATTCCTTATTAATAGGAGTTCTGCCTTTTTGGTAAGTCTTATCAATTTCTTGCAACAGGATGTTTATTTTTTTTTTCATAGGTTACCTCTCTTTTAATAAAATCTGTAGTGAATCTCATCAGAAGGAATATGATTTATGATTCAGGGAGACACTAGGAGACATAAGTTCCTGGAAAAATTGGATGGGTTTTCTTGCTTCTTACAGTTGTGAGTGGATAATGGCTATTTAAATTCTGCCTTGTCTGTAGTTGCCAGCATAAATAATCTCTGTTTCCAAGAAGTAAATTTCACATTACACTTTTGTCTTTAGTGAGCCCAGTGTATAAGTTGCATTTTTTAGAGGCAGAGCTCCTGTTATCCATATATCACTGTTTTTAGAGAAAACAGTATTCCCTCTGACATTTGTAAGATATCATCATGTCATCACCTCATCAGCTTCATATATTATCTTCCCTGGCAAAAATAATGTATCCATCCAAATGCCAGTGACCACTCCCATAAGAAAAGTAAATAAAAATAAATGCCAGAACTGACCATTCCTGGGAAAGTCAGGGGTATAAGAACCAGTTTTCAAGGGATTTCCTAAGTCAAAGCTGTTAAATCTGTGAATACACTGAATAGCATGCATTTGTCA
This sequence comes from Hylia prasina, assembly GCA_013397195.1. Classification (NCBI taxonomy): domain Eukaryota; kingdom Metazoa; phylum Chordata; class Aves; order Passeriformes; family Sylviidae; genus Hylia; species Hylia prasina. The sequence goes on from VYXD01006812.1 coordinate 695,191, forward strand.
CATTTGGGGACATTTTAGCAGCTTTACATCCTACACAAAGTTCAAGAGAGAGCTTAGTTCTGGAGGCCTCAGAGTGGATTTATTGTTTTTCAGTCCATGTCAAGAACTTGCATCTTAGGGGCAGGACTTTCTTCATAAAATTACTGGGTTGTGGTGTCTGAGGAGAGATGGTGGTGCTTCTGTGCCACAGCTTATATCACCTTGGGGTAAATGGCTGAATTAGGTCAGACGAAGAATTCCCAGAAAGTGCCTTTTCCTTCATTGATGGCAAAGGAAGTCCGGGAATTGAGTTATAGACACCTGCATTAGTCTCACCTGTTAACAGGGAAGATGATGCTTACCCCACATTACTGATCCCTCAGGACCATGAGCGTGGCCTTTGCTGCCCTGAGGAGCAGAAAATAGCTCCACCTTTTTGGGTGGAAATGGGGTCCCTCTGGAGCCAGGTGGGTTTTACCCACTGAGTCCAAATAATGGAATTTATTCCCACATATCAAGACAGTTGACGTTCCTCTGCCTACTGTTGATGATCCTGCAATTCCTTCATCTGTGGTGATGGTATGGTTTGGAAATCCAACAATAATTTTCCCTTCCAATTATCACAGTAAATAGCTGTTATAATTATGACCTATAATTTGTTTGGCCTTTTTTTTTATTTTGCCTTCAAGATGAAATTGTTGCTGTGGTTGCTATATTTAAGGCATTTGCTGATAATAGTTTGTTTCTCCCACATGTCGGGCCCATCTGTATCGGAATTTTATTTTAACAGAGTGAGAGAACAGAACCCTGACTTCCTCATGTCAGATCCCATTTCCAGTGCATCGTTTCACTTCAGCCACCATGGATTTTATAGCCGTATTGTATTTACAGTCTATGAAGTATTTTATCCCTTTCCTGAGCGACCAGGACTTCAGGAAAAAGTCAACCCTGTTCTGAATTCTTTTCCAACATACTTTCTGAAATGATGTACTGTGTGATTCAGAGAGGAATCAGTTTTCAGTAATGATATTCATTTTGATTCCTTTTTTCTACATTATAAACACACACCTGTTCAAAAGGGAAACACATTAAACATCCCTCCTAGCATTAGACAGATCGATTGAAAATTTGTTCTGAGTTTGCTTAAGTGTCAGTAATCTTGACAAGTTTTCCAAGAACTGATAAAATGAGTCCTTGTACTGCTGAAATGAATTTTGTGTGGATAGTTGTTTATGCTTTTAACATTAAGATAGCTCCAAGCCATGCCTGAATAAACAAAGGTTATTTCTTGCAGGGATTTTTATTTTATTTGGCTATTGGAACTACTTGAGTATTAGCCTTCTGACCTATGCTGGTTACCTGAAGACAGTGTCCGTAACTGTTATATGGAGAAGAAATTACAGGAATTAATCACAACAAAACTGTGAAATGTTTATCTTTCTTTGATGCAATGTACCAAATTGGGCCATGCCACACATCAGGAGGAACCTCCAACTCTGACCATAAGCTGGGTGAAACCAGAGAGGTGTCACTTCCCTTGGGGTCCCTACCTGCTCCTCAGAGGCTGAGTCTAGGCACTGATCACACAGCTAATTAAATAGCAAATTCTGATGAATGCTTCAAATGAATGGAGTCATTTCGCCTAAGGTTGTGTGTGAGGATGAAGGAACAAAAAGTGGGGGGATTTGTGTAACATAAATGTGGCCCCTGTTCACAGCTGACTATGGCCACAGCATCCTGATTGTTCAGCTGACTGTGCTAGAACAGAGAGATTCATCATTGAGCTCCAGCTCCCGAGGTAGTTTCCAGATGAAGCTACAGTAAACGTGCACACAAACATAGGTATATTGAGGTTATGGCTTTTTTGTATGCACCAAGCCCCCTACTCCAATCCCATCATTGTGATGCTGGATGTATTTGAGTTTGCAGCATTTGGGGGGTGTTATTTTTGTTTTGGTAATAAAGGGAGTTTGTTTCAGAGTGTCCTGTGGTGGTACTCAGCTGCCAAATTAAAGCAGGAATTCACAACAGGGTGCAAAATGAGGATAAAAGAACGAAAAGAGAATGAATGCTTCTTAGCTTGGTATTTCTTTAATTTCGCGTAAATTTCACTAAGTAAATATGCCTTAAAAGTGAATAAAATTTTATTTCACTTTAACAAGAGAGTATAAAAGTTAAAAAGGTCACTGTAGTAATAGACTAATCTCAATTACCAGGGCAGCCGGTGAAACCCACAACTCCCACCTAATCTCATTCGGTGCACACGCAGTGCACCGTTTGATTTCCAACATGGCTAAATGAAATTATAAAGCAGTGTTAAATTTATTAATCATTTAATTAGCTAAATGTTCCTGCAACTACTCGTGAGATGAATGGCATGTCATTTTCTAATGCAATTTGCCTCTCAGCCAGGCAGGGTCAGGAGGGAAGCTACTGGCATCTTAAATGATCTTTTTTATATTGCACCTTCTATTAAGGGACAGTGTGATATCGCTGATTATATTTGAGTCTTGTACACAAGGCCAGGGAGTTTTCTTGTTATAATAACAGGTTATATTTAAAACAAAATAAGGTAAGATCTGTGGAGCGAACAATTAACCCATCTGTGACTGTATTTCTCACTTTGGCTTTGCAAGGCAAATCTTTTTCATATTTAACAAGCCAGTGAACAGTGTGGGAAACTACACCAGCAGATATTAAAGCAATGCTCAATCTAGTTTTATTTCTTTAAATTTACTCAGTTGTGAAGAAATTTGTGGACTGAAAATTCTCCCAATGCCAGGTTAGTGTAAGCCGTCTCATTGACTCAGAATTTATTTGCACTTTCCCTATTATTGTGGGGGAATCAAAGCCTTTCCTGGCCTATGCATTCAACAATTGCTCATTTTAGTGTGTTGCTCAGCTGGGATTTTTGGCATGTTTATGCGTGCATGTCACACCAGGTTGATAGGATTATATTTTTTTTCCTGATGTTTTGTTCTATAATTATTTTTCCACTGCAAAAATTAGTGACAAGTAGGATTCAGCAAATCTGTTTGGATTGACACCAGGAGGTGAACCATGCTGCTTGGAGGGAAATATTCCTCAGAAACCTGCAAGTGGGTTGTGCTGGTGTGAGGCTGAAGCTGCCCATTCAAAACCCATAGAAAGCAATGATGTTTTGTTTCCCTAGGTTTATAATAGAATATAAATACATTTTCTTTATGCATTAGGGGTTTAATTTCAGATCCTGGAGCATGTCCTCTGCATAGTAAGCATCTGTGGTGAGCTCCAAGCCAACGAGAAGATGCATTCAGCTTTGTACATGCTGAGATCAAAATGCCAGCAATGTGTCAAAATATTTGCCTCTACCACAGTTAAATGACATAGCCAAAAATAAAGCAAGAGGACCTAAAGCAGGAAGCAGCAGGAGATAATCTTAGCATAAGTGGTAAAAAAAGGTGATCAGTTATTATTTATAGTACAGAAACATGTGTAGACCCCTTGGAAGCCAGGCCCTGTTGGCTCTGTGCTGCTGCATGTGCAGCTGATAAATGACTGTCCAAACCCAGATCCACACAGCTTAATCAAGGCTTCTAAAATGCAATTTGTCACCCTGGGTGTTGTACACCAACCCAGCGCAGTGGCTGCCACCAAAGGGTTCTCCTCAACTTCCAGCTCAGCCTCGGAAAGAGTTGGCTGATTCCACTGGCAAAAGGAGGATAAGAGCACCCACATTTACTCAAAGGTTGTTTTTTAACGCTGGATGGGGGTGTATGTTGTTAGAAATTGAGGTGTGTGTAAGACAATCTCATGATTCAGAGAGAAATGTTTAATTTTTGGTGGGAAATCCTGATCTCACATTGAAAACAGCCCATGAGTGAGATACTTAAAGTTTTATTGATAGAAATGGAGAGTTTTTAAACATGAAATTCCCTAGCACAACCCAGCATGTTGGGGAAAGCTGTGAAACTTGAGTGGACTCTGGCCCTTTTTCAGAGCCCTATGTGCTTTTTTTCTGCTGGCTTTGGGGATGGTGATTCATTTGTGCATTATTTGGGAGATACAAAGTGCACCCCCTTGCAGGGAAGGAGCAAAACACCAAATGTTGAGGTATAACTTGGGCAGGAGGACGTGCTGGAGAGCTGCTCTGCACAGCATTTCCCCTGGTACCCTGCACCTGCTCTTCATTAGTGCTAATGAATCCAGAAAGTAAAACATTTTGTACTAGTGAGTCATATTGTTCTCTCTTGGTGTGACTTCACTGTGGATCAAATTAAGTGAAAAAAACTATTTTTACTAAAGCTTTAATTTCTTTTCCTGGGACACTTTGTGTCTTGGGATAGGTCACTTAGCACCTATGGGATGTAGGATTGTATCCCATTAACTTCTCTCTCATTAGCAAATCTTTTGATTTAAGCTGGGAGAAGTGGGGCTTCCCTGAGAGCTTTAATTCCCAGCCCACATGCAATTTATGTGTTTTTCACTTCCCCATTTGTAGAAGATGTATAATCATACTGGGGAAAATCTTGCATAGCTAAATCTCCAGTGCTCGTAGAGCACCATAGGAACCCAGGGAAGGAACAGAGCTTCTAAGTCAAAGTTGTTATTAACACTACTTAGAAATTGGAAGTGTTGTCACACAGAAAAAAAGATTTGAAATATTTGTAGGGTTTTTTTTTTCCTTTATTTATCCCCCCCCCCCTTCTTGTTTTTCTTTTTCTGTTGATTTAGGTCAACTGCACTCTTGCTTACAAATTTTTGGGCTGTCTGTAGCAAACTTGTATCTGTTTTCTCACGGATGCACACTACCAAAATCAAAAGTTTTGGAAGCAGGGATTTGCAGGTGTGAAGATTTAATTGAGAGTTAGCCACATATTTCAAAATAGTGTTTGTTTTCATGAAGGCAAGATTGCTTATGGCCAGCACTTCAGTACAAGGGTGTTTCATGTGCTGTATGTGTGTGTGTGTGTGAGAGAGCTGTGAATACACACAGCAGCTTTGCTTTTGAGCATCTTAGAAAGCACTTCTGATCATACACTGTGCAGGTTGCAGCATGTGGACATTGCCTACTACACACTAAGTGTTCATAAAGGATTTTATTTTCTAAATATTTGGCAAAGAGATCTAGTTAGATAACTTGCTGGCAGAAAAACACAAAGCAATATTCCTTTCCTTGTCTGAGTTCAGTGCAGATAAATACACACTGCTGGGGCTTCACCCACTGGGTTTCCATTCACATTTTTTAACATGTTAAATATTTCTGGTTAACCAGTTAAAACGGCGAGATGAACATGATTGCTTTTAGATTGCAGCTATAACATCGAGTGAATTTTATAATAAGAAGCTTTTTTTTTTTTTGTTTTTTTCCCCTGCCGAGCTGCCCTTGTGGCTGCCAGCCTGACTTTGAGGTCCTCATTATTGTGGGTTTAAATGAAGGATGTTCATCCAGGCAGGGCGGGGGAGGCCAATAGACATCGGTGCCGTTATCTGGTCCTTCTATCAGGCCAAGTGACAGGCTTCTCAGGGAAGAATGCAAAGCTCATGGTGGAGACCTCAGCCTGACACAGAAGGTGACTCCCCTGACTCTAACCTTGAAAGGAAAAAGTTCCCACTTTATTAAAATGAATTTCGAAAGGGCCGCTCTGACAGCTGCATAATTAAATATTGGAGTGTCAGCGATAATTTATTCTGCTCGCATTTGGTGGTCAGAGCCTGCTCACTGTAGGGTCAGCAAGCACAGTGACAGAGCCAAGGATACACTGGATTACGGGGCCCTTTAGCCGTGCCACTGAAAGGAGAGACTGTAATTTTTATTTAAATAGAGAAAACAAAGCAGCAAGGAGGTGAGCAGGCTGTGAAGTGCTCTCAGTAGCTGCCTGACAAAAATGGTGAGGGATAATGTTGGAACTTTTGTGCTGAAACTGCTTTGTCTGGCTCCAGGCACTGCGATTTTTTCCAGCCTTGCCTCTTCTGGGATCCAGCTCACCTGCTAGGACCAGCTCCTGCTTTCTTCTGTAACAAACATGCTAGGAATTAACCCAGCAACAGTCCACACAATGTGCATCCCCACTCATAAACGGTTTTCTGTAAAATGATGTAAATGGCCTTGAATATGTATGAAACAAGTGGAGATAGAGAGTGTAGAGTTCAAATTGATCCCGTTAGAAATCCAAGTCAAATACCAGCCATGAGTATTCTTTTCAGAGGGCAGTGGCTGCTGGAAATCAATGTCTAACAAGCAGTTTTCCCAGAAGAAGTTTAAATAAAATGGCTATGTGCCCTTACTCCCAGTCAGAAAGCAGGAAAGGTCACGCTGGGAGCAGGGCTTTCGGCTGATGGGCATCTCCTTTGGAGGAGGTTGTTGGGACAAGGCTGTTGCTTTTCACTCTTAGATTGCTGATAATTGAAGCTGACATACCAAAAATACACCCTTTTTGCTCGCACCCATCTTTCAGCAAAAGCACATTGCTCACACAAACAAAATAATTTGCAAAGGCATTTTGTTTTCCTCTTTCTTGCCTCAGCTATGAAACACCTCTTTTCCGTATTTTCTTTGGAGCCTGCTTGAGTGGTTATGTTACTAGAGCTCAAGTTTACTAGTTTTCATCTTATTATCATGTAGCATTACAGAAGAATTTACTAAATTCCTTCAGCACCTTCATAGTTACTGAATGAAAAGCTGAACTTATGAAGGATGAATTCTGGTTTTGTGGCTCAAACATTGGATGTGAACGCAGTGTCCTCAGCTCGGTTCTTAAACCACCTTTAAACTATGAGCCAGAAGGTCTCTCTGTGACTCAGTTCCTCTTCTGTAAAATGGGAATAACAGTGCATTTCATGGGATTGCTGTGAGAATAAATACTTCAGTGTTTATGCTCAGTTTTTATCTTGCTGAGCATAAAAGAAAATCCCTACTTGTGTTTCTGCCTTCTTGCTTGAAGAAAGACCATAAAAGCATCTTTGTCTGCTTGATGTCAAGATACAGACTCTTAAAATGACACTTGAGCATCTTTAATGTAATTCTTTGGACTCCAGTCAGGCATATTTCCTTTGCTTAGATCTCCATACCCACCTATGCCTCCCCTGGTTACATTTGCTGTATGTTTGTAATGCAGAATGTTCTCTCTTCACATGGGAAAGATGTGTTGGTTGTATGACATTTTTCTCCCATTAAGCAGCCATGTTCAAATATGTTCTGAAATGTTTTGTTTTCTTTTTAATTTGATGGTCAGGTGGAGAGGGAGAAGGAGCTTTAAATGTTCATATTTAGAAGCAGCAAGCAAATATCCATGCTGGCCCACAAGGACACACATATAGTCATGCCTGGTGTTAGATTTCTGTTTTCCTATTTTTTTGCAAGCCTGGCTTGTCTGGAAATCTCTAACTCTGCCATAGTGGCTGCAGTGCATGCTGCAATTACACAGAGCTTACTTTGTAAAACCAGATTTTTTTAAAAAAAGGCCTGATTTTTTTTTTGTTTAAGCAATTGCTGCTGTGCAGGGCTTTGCACCAATATAAAAACCATTTATGGGTGGGTGTCAGAGTGCCCAGCTGACCCACCTGTGGGGTGTAACTAGTCCCAGCATGGGGAAGAGCTGCGGCAGGATGAGAAATCAGCCCGCGAGGCCTGACGAACGTGTCGGGCATATGTCATTGTCAGTCGAGTCAGGCTGGGGACAGGGCTGTGGTTTAAAAATGATAACCAAGCTTCATAAATCAGAATGCTACCGCTGCAGTCAAACTTCCTTGGAAAGTCTTTGAATTTGGGCAGTGCATACTAATAAATGAGCGTTGGCTGCCTGTGCCAGGCAAGGCCGCTCGTTCGGGCGCAGCTCCCTCAAGGATGGAGGAGCAGCTTCCATCAGCGGCAGGGACATGGTGGTGATGACTAAAACAAGCTGTCCCTCCAGAAAGGGAGAAAGGCAGAGTGATTAGAAGTTGACCTAATATTTTTTGGCTTTCAAGATAAACTTTTTGGGCCTGATTATGCAGAAAGTATTAGGCTGCGGCACGGAGCCAGGGGGTGAAGTCTTGATGCGGCCGGGGTCAGTGGCAAAACTCCCATCAGTTCAGCAGGATGAGGATTTCATCCAAAGTTCACAGTGGGATAATTAGTGTCAGCTCAGTACTAGTAAAACATGAGTAAATCTGTCCTGCTTTTAGCTTGCAAACTTTTGCAAAACAGCTAAAGGCTTAGGTGGAGTTATTTTTATTTTACTTTGCGATGCAAACCCTCAGCAGCAGAACTTTAAAATGAAAGCCCGTAATTACTTTCATACCATGCTCATTGCTCTGAGAGTGGGAAATTTCCTCTGGATCCACTGACCTTCAAAACAACAGGAGGAATGATATTAAAAACGTAGTGTTAAAGATGGTAACATTTCAGCATTGCTGTTTTGAGCTTTGTGTCGCAGGCAGGCGGCTGCTCGGCTCACACAATATCCCAGGGATTTCCCTGGGACTCTGCATGTCAACAGTAATCTATCTTCATGCTACATGATTCAGGATCAGGTCATTAGTTTATACTTAGAATTAAATATTCAGTTTGATTTTAGCTCTGTGAAATGAGAGCCGAATATATAACACCTGATTTCAGAGAGCCTTGTAGTTTTGCAAGTCTCTAAAATCCATGGACACACAGAAACTGCTTTTACTCCTCTGCCCCTGAAATGATTATAGTTGGAATGTTACAGAGATTACAGTTTTCTTTAGATGTCTTGGATTATTTTCTGAATGCATTTCTAACCCCATTTCTCTGTGGCACTTAAATAAATGAGAAGAAATGAAAGATTTTTAATTTCTAAGAGAAAATGCGAAATTGTTTCCTAAGCGCCTCCTTTCATCCTCTCAGATTTCCTCAGAAAAAGAATATGATGACATCCTGATGGCTATGAAACCAAAAGAGAGCTGATTTGTACTTTGTAGGGAAATATGGCCTGAAATTACATGTCTAATGTGTGGCAATTTTTAGCTGAATGTCTATGCCTGGTTTCCTAGTAGAGCAGACTTTGTGTTGGACACACACAGACTGAACTGAGTAATTTTAATTTAATTGAATCTTTTATGTAGGCATTTTCCTTCTAGGGAACCTTGGCTAGTTATTCGTTTGTGAAACTTGCAATAAAATAGGAAGACAGCTCGTCAGGGATGGAAGGAAGGGGTAATATTTAAATTATGCTGACTTTGAAGACATTGCTTTTGATCCATTCCTCGATTTAAAATATATATATATATAGGTGTTTAGTATTTAAAGATTCCTTTCTATGACTACTTTTTTTTCTCAAAACACTTAATCTGTAGATGCCTGAGAGATAATTATGTCTCATTCAGATTACTGGTGGGGACAAGAATGCAAAGTGCAGCGTTGAAAATTGTATTTCCTCACCTTCTTTGTCTAATTTGTCTAATTTGTCTAATTGCTTTGGA